>VUQG01030013.1:3073-26109 GCA_015106755.1 Etia nguti | reverse complement strand
AGCTCTGCTATCACTTCCAACATAAATGAAGACAGAAAACTAAACAGCAGTGACTTTTGTAGGGTTACTGAAGTTGGACTAGCTGGTATATAATGATAAACACAGTGAAGCTGGAGGATGAACACTAACTTTTTTCCACTCGATAAAAGTTAACGTGAGGGTTCCCGATGGTTAGGGACAAATGCAATCGCATGTCAGGATGCTGTAAACGGACCAAACTTCAGTCAGGAGAACAACTGAGATAATCTATCCACAAAACGAGGTTAGTCATTTATATACTGCAACAACATGGGAATAGAGCAGCTGTGAGAGAATTCAACATTAATGAATCAATGGTACGAAAGTGGAGGAAGCAAGAAGAAAGAGTTGAGTAAAGTTTGACTTATCTGACTGTTTTGTTTTGCTTAATGCGCCTTATAATCCGGTGCGCCTTATGTATGAAAACAGACCCGTTCATCGACAGTGCGCCTTATAATCCGGTGCGCCTTATGGTCCGAAAAATACGGTAATTGTTTATTTGTTATGTAATTTCAGACCAAAAAGGACCAAACAATGAGTACCCATTCTAATTTCTTCTATTTTACTTCAGTTTCAAGAAAGGTTTTGTCCTTTCCTAAGTCAATTCCTAATATTTTTTATCTATGGAAAAAAAAAAGCTCTGGTGTTGACCTCAACAAGCCCAATGAAGACAAATATGGTGGATGATCACAGGATCCTTTCCACAGTTTAAAAACATACAATACCATAAAATTCAAACGCATCACGGAGAAAACTCTTAATTGAATAAATAATTGATATTTTCACTAAAAACATAAAAAATTAACTTTCTGTTTCTTCTGATTTACAGAGTGATTTCCAGAATCTCCTGTGTGAGAAAAAGCTGCAAAATTTAACACAAATTTTAACCTGTTTTCCAATTTTCAGATTTCTGTTATGAAGAAGTGTGCAAAATTTAATGTGGGTCAGGATTTCTTTACACTTCAGACAAGAATTTATCATCATTTATGACAGAATTATCTTTACAATGGTAGATTTAAAATGAGGGCAGTCTCAGGGACCTCTGTCTTTTCTGTGCAGTCACTTAGACTGGAGGTTTGTGAAAAAATTCAAAAGTCCATAATTAAAATCTTTACAGAAAGGATGAGTAAGAAAGCACGTAGTACACTAACAAAGAACTCCTATCTTCTCTTTGGCCAGTTTCAGCATTCAAACTCAAATGCTTCTGACACCAAAAATGTACAAATGGCTTTATCCCTGCTGACTCATGAGGTTAAAACTACAATTCGATTCAATTCTGTGTCAAATTACAATGCTTGCCTCAAGGTGCTTTATATTGTAAGACAAAGACTCTAAAATAATACACAGGAAACAGAGAGAAAACCCTAACAATCAGATGATCCTCTATCAACAAGTGCTTTGGCGACAGTGGAAAGGAAAAACTCCCTTTTAACAGGAAGAAACCTCTGGCAGAACCAGGCTGGGGTGAGGGGAGAAGGAAGACAGAAGAAAAACACCAACACAAAACTAGTTTTACCAGTTTTTTACATTTCCTTGTTTGACAGTGTTTATGCTATTCTGACTTTGTCTTCTAAGAACTGTGCGCTATCACGCAAAAAGAGATGTACATTTAACAATTGTACCTTTTCCTGTATGCATTATCCAGGAAGGTGATTGAGCTGTTTGGCATTGGATTAGGAGGTTGGCGCAGGAGCCAGTGTTTGTCCTAAAACATTCAGAAAAATAAGAGATTCATCAGAAACAAAATTAAAAACCAGACACGTAACACATAGCATAACATTCTTGAAAAGGCATACCTTCCCTGGCTTGTTAAAGCTGCCATCTCGAGGGGCCTGGACATCCTTGAACTCTTTCTGGTACTGAGGCGCTGCAGTCCAGGGGGAGTGACAAGCTGGAGGGGACAGCATCAGGAAGAATGGATGTTGAGGGCTCCTGTCATCCAGGAAGTGAAGAGACCGGTTCAGCTGGATTGACAAACAGGCACAGACTCATTACATGACTGCTGCAAACCTTACATTTCTTTAAAAGCTTAGCTTAGGCAAAGACAAGCAGACTTGCAAAGAAATGATCACCATCTGTATAAATGTATGATGTAAGCTACAAGAGTTGCATCTGTAAGCCCATATATACACATACACTACTGCTTTCTTTGGCCAGTGGGACAGCAGCTGCACAACAGAACCAGCTTTGAGTCAAAAATGAAAGTGAAATATTAAGCAGCAAGGGTTTGCAAAAATTCAAATGAGTCTAAGGGTGCAAATGACTTATTTTGTTAACCATATAAAATATGGACATAGCCAATGAGCTATCATACATCAGTTAACAAAGTTATGTTGTGAAGTGTGAAGGCGACATCTTTGCCATCACCATATTAGCTTATAAAATAGAAAATAAGAGAATTTTTACAGTATGAATGCACAAAGTGTAAAATTCAAGGATGATAGTCAATGTCAGTGACATATTTTCCTGTTAATTAGGTTTTACTGATGTTTCCCTTTTTGTGCCATAAAATAAAACCATTTCCAAGACTCCCAGCTCTTTATCTCACCATCTTTGAACAATTAGTAGCACAAAATTGATGTGACATATCAACAAATGCTGAATGTCAAATATCACTCACATGTCAGCTTACTAGCCAGTAGGGCAGTGGTGGTCAGCAAGGCTAAAAATTGCTCTCTCCCTGATTTACAGAATAAGATTTTATAAAGAAAAAAGGTTACCAAGCCTATCTATGTGGGGCTATTTTTATAATATGAGCCATTTATGTTCAGTAACAGACATGACACTTGATTGGAAAACAGAAGCTCTCATGCTGAACGTTATCTTTTCCCTGTTGCGGAAGAATGTGTCAGCAAATCACTGACATTTCGAACCTGCCTTGATGGCTTTACAGACATTAAAACTAGAACTACTATCATCTTTCTTCATGAAATTGAAGCCACACCTTGGACCAATTCTTTCTCACATGTGACAAAGAGATCATTCAGCTCTCATAAACTAAATTTAAAGTAGGATAAACAAATTGTTTGAGTCACCTGATAAGCAGCAAGTGCATGAAATTTTAACCTTAAATATAACCACAAAGAAACCAAACAACTTAACAAAACTAAAAAGAAAAATCAAAAAAATCAAAAATCAAAAAAATCAGTCACTCGGACTGAATTTACTTAAAATGTAATGTGTCCCACAGAAACAAAATAGCCATTTTTAATATTAGATTCTTTCTTGCATCCCTCTTTCGTCAGCTACTGCATTAGCTGATGATTTACCTGTCACAATGCTGACTGGCAGAAAAACACAACATTTTATGTTTCTATGCCAGCAGCTGATTGAGTGCAGAGGCGAACAACCTTCTTCCCATACCCTCTTTTGTAAATTCACCCTCAAATGTCTTAAAATATACAATTTTCCCCACATACTGTTACTGTCACATAACCACAGTGTGTCCGTAACAAATAGAAAGCATATGCATGCGTAAGCTTGTGTGTTCATCATTTTTTTAAAAAACAACCAAAACCCATAACACAAAAAACAACCAACCACCACTGACTTTAATAAACAGCACAGACGCACACCTGCTAATTTTTGCAAAGTATCAGTAATAAAATATTAGAATTTCAGCCACCAAAACTTCTTGGATGGTCTGTACCACACAGCAGTTCATATTATTTTCAGATAATTCAATTAAAAATGAGGTCCAGTTTCGTGACATGAATCAGTATATGTGAAGCTGACCAGATGGCTAGCAGCTATAGCAAGTTGTTAAAGCAACCACCGCCCTACTGCCAATACTCAGAAGTTCTACAAAAATTCACCCCCATACAATTGTTGTGACGTAGGGAGCTATCCACACTTCCTTAAACGATTCCATAAGTACATTATGACACTAATTAAAATGTAATCAGCTTCATCTTCAGCACAGCAAAGCCAGCTGAAGTATGAGGTAGCAGATCTCAGCCTGCTCCAGGTCCTCCAGCTCACAGATAATCTCAGGACAAAACAAGGTCTCCAACAAGAGTGCAGTTGGAGTCCATCCAGTAAGGATGGAAACTTAGTGGAGAAGCTCATTGTTGCAAGATTTCTGACCAATGACAAGAGACTCAAGATGGCTGAATGATATCAAGTAATATCACACATGATATAATAAGACACATGATGTTAAGGACAGCACCTAGCTGGTTAGCACTGAACGCTCAAAACAGGAGTCAGGTAAATCAACCACCACATAAAACCACGTAAAGAACTCCCTCCACTTCAAATCTGAAGGTGTGATTACTACTCACTATGAGGTCTGTGAGGTAGTCATCCTCGTAACTGTCACCGTGCTTTTCTTCTTTCCCATTGACTGACAGAGTGTAGTTGTAGTACTGAGAGTTCCCCACCTGTAAATCATGCAGCAAAAGGTGTCATGACAGAAGTACTTGGCAGAAACTGTGTATGTACGTGTTACTTGTGACTCACCAGTGCATGCCACTGGTCCCAGCCAGGTGGAACATGGCCAACACTTCCTGCTGCTTTGCTACCATACTGAAAGTAGAAGGTACAGCTAGCTCAGTCGGCTTCAAGAGAAATTATGTAACAAGTATCTTCAGGGCTTCATACAGAAAGTCCTGCAGAATACTGTTTTGTAATGAGTCAGTGATCATTGTTGAGTCGCCTTTTGGGACTTGTGTATGTCCATTAGGTGTATCTGCTGACTGTGATATGTCACAGTCTCTGCCAAATACGTGAGTGAATAAAATGAAACACAAACACTAGTTCTGTTGGGCTCCCAACAATATTACAACATTTAGAACAGGAAAAATCAGTCGGAAACACTGTCTATTCATTGTACTGCCTGTGTGTTTTGAAGTTTGGAAACATTTGGACATGTGTAATGCTTATAAAAGTATATACATGTTCAAACCTGGTTAAGATATTTCCCAGAAAAGAACGTCTGGTACTTCAGTTTGCTGAGGTAGGTGGGGAAGGCCTCTGCCTCGGGGCCTTTCTGCCACTGAAGGCTGGAGCAGTTCCCATTGAGGGAGTTGTTTCTCACCTCGTGATTGTGAGGGTATCGACCTGTCAAAATACTGCTCCTGCTGGGGCAGCACAGTGGCGTGACTGTGAACTTCGCAGGAGGAGGAAGTGAGAACAGGGGTAAAGGAGAGAGAAAGAAGCATGACAGCAGAAAGGAGGATGTGCAACTCATTTATTGTGTAATCATTGGTGCAAGCAGTGCTTCAAGAACATTAGAGTTTTGCTTTCATACACACATGTTGTGCCATATCTCTGATTATTGTCTTGCAATGTATCAGGTTTTGCAGATTTGCTGTATCCGATTCATTATTCAGTATATTGTGTTTGTCTGTGATTCCCACCAATTGCTCTGACACTTCAAAAGAAGAATTATTCTTTGTTGGTCAAACTGCTCATATGCGAAACATGACAGGATTCCCAAGTAGACACTTGTAAAAGGAACTCATAATAAGTATTTTTGGGAACCACTGGTTTAATCTTTAACAACATATATTGTTTCATAAACTTATAATGTGATTTATTTTGTGACACTTCAATCTTCAAGTAAGTACAACTGTCATAAAAATATAATGTAATAAAAAAAAAAAAAAAAGCATGTCTCCCTGTGAAATATAGTCTAGTAAAAGTATATGTACTGCATAAGATACTCACAGAATTCACAAATGTTGCTCCTGCATCTCCTATATAGGCTTTTGCCTTCTTCATTGGTGTCTGTGCAATAGAAACAGACAAAGTGACTCACACCATAATGATAGTACTGGAGAAGTAATAGATGCTATAAGCACAAAGTCAAAACATTATGACAGTTTTAGCTACTGTGGAAACATCTACTAGAAGAGGCACATAAAGTAATCTTATAGCTAAACACTTGATTAGCTGACCATTTTTCTATGAATGGATCTTTGTGGATTATTCAAATATCTGGTGGTTCAAAACATCTGGTAAAGAATCTCTCTGCACCTAATAAGAACAGGTAACAGCTTTTGAAAATACATCAACTGCATTCCCCATCCAGATTTCTCCTTTTTTTTTAAAATATGCTTTCAATTCTGAGCAACATATTGCAAACATAAATGTGCTTATACTGGAGGGTCCTTTAAGGTTGCACATCACTTATAAGCAAAAATACACACAGGAACAGATGTAGGACTTGAAACAGGAACATAGTTAACTGAACAATTGTTTCAGAACCCATCTGCTTTGCGAGCATGTTAGCAGGCTGAACTTAACATTTGGGTTAGAAGTTCTTGTTGTAAATTCAGGAGTTTCAAATAGATTAATTCCAAAACCAAGTAAAGCTCCTTACAAAATTTCATGAAAAAAAAAAAGGTATTATTTCATGTAGAAAACATCTGCATGTTGTGTAGAAGCGACATCAACTGAAGCTAAACTGGGGCTTGGCTGTACTTTCGTGTAATACCAACTTGTACCACAAGATACTGTAGGGATTCAATGTAGCCATCATTCAACGCTGCAACTTATAAAAACACATTCTTTCTTGCAATGACACCTGACAAAAGAAAAAAAAAAAAAAAGTATGATGGGACACTCGTGCACTATCACCTCACACCAGCCCAGCAACCACCTTTGAATCCCATCTGAGATCTTTTTTTAGCAGAGTTTGGATGTTCTACCTGCCTACATGCTAGTTACATTAATTGGTTATTCTAAATTGGCCAAGGATTAGCCTTGAAGTGTCCAGAATAACACGTGAATTATACTTCTGCGTAATCTCTACATAGTAACTTATGCCATAACCGAAACTCCATTATAACCCTACACTGCAACCTTCTATATAACCTGATGTGCACCTTCCAAGAAATGTAACTACACATCGGGTCAATGCATAATAAATAAATAAAGTTTCCAGTTACTATGCAACTTAAGATGTAGATTTTCTGCAGAAGTCTGGATCAAGCTTAAGTCAGTGCATGAACATATTTATCCTTTTAATGGTCAGTAAAACTAGAGAAGTGCTACATAAATGCAAGTACATTACATTCCATGCAGGTAGCTTAACATAGGAATCATGAAACTTAAAAGCATAACACACATCTGAAAATATTTCAGCACAGCCCCTTGTGAAACGCTGCCACCGGTGCTGAAACTTTCAGTTTATATATATATATATATATATATATATATATATATAATTACAAAAATGACCTTTAAGTTCAGTCTCAGAGCAATACTGTGACCACATTCTTGTATCTTATATTTTGACTGTACTGACTTTCCAGCTTTAATAAATTTGCATAAATTGCATTTTCTTGTATCTTCAATATAATTTTTGTTCATTTTTAGTTTTATTTGCTTTATTTTACTATTTTTAATATATAGCCTGTCTTTCTCAAAAGTCCTAAATTTCCCATAATCCTTGTAATTCTTTCATCAACTAAGACAGTTCAGCTATTCAACTAACTGATCAACAGGTTCAAAGCACTGAGGACATTAAATGTGAGAGCTAGCACGCAAAACAGAAAGAAAATAGAGTGTGTGTTTGTCTAAACTCAGTATCAGGTGACTATAAACAGGAAGTTTCAAACAGTATCAACAGTGCATGACTTCACTACAAAAATTGTCAAGTCTCTGTGGAACAGACACGGGTGACTGGTTGTATATTTCTAGAGTGAATTCACTCACCATCCCACCTATCTGAACATCCTGGTCGTCGATAAGCACGACGATGATGTTGCTTGGTTTGTCGCTTTCCGCACACCTGACGCCGCAGGTGAGCAGCGCGGACAGCAGCATGACCAAGAACAAGGCAGCGGAGTGTCGTCCTCCTCTCTGTGGGCTTCTGGTCGCTCCAGCTGTGATCCTCAGGCCTGCCATTGATAACACCACAGCGCCGGGCCTGGTGCTACAAGAAGCCACTGCTGCCGTTCAGCAGCTTTGCTTTGCTGCACAGGGGGAGGACTGCTGTAAAATGAGCGTGATGTGGCTGAGCACCCGACAGACACACTGGTAGTTTTAAAGTTTGAGGAAGTGGATTAAGAGTCTGCGGTCATATGATCACACTGAGTGGGAGGAGAGATGACTGAGAACACTGTGTACAGCACGACTTCAGAGCGCTTTTACGCAACTTAGTTTGCATTTATTTAAGTTTAATAGTCACAATAAATCACCAAGCATAACAAAACCAATGCTGAATATGACGAGATAAGATATCCTTTACTAATCCCACAGCTGGAAGATGTGGGCCCCTTGAAATATCACCGATAAGATGATTATTCACGAGTACTTTTGCTGCAGGTACTTTTTAAAAATATTTTGATCCTAAAATGTTTGCACCATTGGGCTATTTAAGTATTAAGGATTTCCCTTCAAAAAATATTAATTGTTTTTATTGTCTTTGCCATGACATGAACGCCATCCCCCTTAAACTAAACAGCGAGTGCTCCATGTTCTGCAGACATAACAACAGGATGAGGATCCAGGTGTGCAACTGGCCTCCCTCCCTGAAATTATTTGATGGATTAGACTGTCCAAGACAGTCCAGAAATATTAAAATTCGAAATTGAATAAAATGAGTGCTATGATTTCAGAACTAACAGCTAACAGTTGTAACAACTAACATAAACCTAAACACATCTTTTTTCTTAAACCACCACAGTGCTATATAACTTATTGGTATTCATATCTATGTGCAAAATCACGCTAAACTATGTCACATTATTGCGTGATCATGTCCCTAAAAATCATGACATGGTCCCTTTGAGCACTGACTTTTTTCTTGTCTACAGAACGTACGAATTACAAGTCTGTAATCCAAATTACCAAAGGTTCCTTTGTCCTGTTGCACTTTGCTAATAAACTCTTATAGTAACTCAATCCATGTTCCTCTGTTTTTTACTTATGTAAAGAGATTTCTCTACTGATTGCTCTATGTATCTAATCAATCGAATCTTTGCGCTTCATTTTGCTGTAGCCTGAGCTACAAGTGATAAATGAAATGATTCAACAGCTAATTCTAGTTTTTATTTCTGTTGGTTGGTTTTACTTTTGTGTTCTCATACTGGACTGAGCAAATACAGCAACATCATCACAAAAACAAAAATATCAGTAGATAGTTTAATCCAAATAAAACACAATTCCGGAGTTTCTAGATAGTACTCTGATTATAAGTGAGAAAATAATATTGTTAAATGTATGCATATTTTTCATTTTCGAGACTTAGGTCACTCTATCTCACATAATCAATTAAGACTTTTAGAGCATTTTCAGTTAAACCTTCTCCAATTTCAGTATAATCTAAGTCTACACACACAAATATGAATTATATAAATGTACTTTATTTTGCAGTATTGTGAAAATTAAAAGAATTGTGAAAATTCATTCAATTGAGAAATTCAACTACATATAGTTAAAACATTTTCACTACTTGTTTTTTTGCAGTTTTAAGGTTTTTGTTGTTGTTGTTTTTTTTTTTACTAGTGTGTGATCAGTTATGGGACAGGACTGCTTGATTTATTTATTTATTTTCATATTTTGACTAGCCAATACTGATGTATATGTCCAAAATTACAGATTCAGATTCATTCTGATCGTATGAAAGACCAGTGAAATTTTCAGACTTTTATCTTCTTTTGTCTTTGTTTAATCATGCTTAAACATTGCCCTACATTTCCAGAGTTTAGTTTATTTAGCAATTATTAAAATGGATTCAGAAGTTGCAAATTGGTGAAGACTCATTTCATAAATCATGTCAAACTGATGTCTCCTATATAAACAGCCTTTTTAAGTTAAAAGCGTCGGTATCAGTATTGGTATCGGCAATGCTGTACCTGTATTTACCTGATACTGGATTGATACCAAAATATTTAGTATTGTACACAACTAAGGTTTATGGATGTAGTGAAGGAGGATATGCAGAGGGCTGGTGTAATAGAAGAGTATAGAACAGATAGAGTAAGACAGATACACTGTGTAACCAAATACTACTAATGATAAATAATGCATGGTAATAATAATAATAATAATAATAATAATAATAATAATAATAATAATAATAATAATAATAATAATTATTATTATTATTATTATTATTGATGTGGAGCTCATATAAATAAAATAAAATCTTCCGATCGTTTCCAGTCGGAATTATGTTGGTAGCGCACAGGAGGAGTGGCGAGACACCGGTGCAGCAGCTACACAGCTGCATCCGGTTGCAGTCATTCACGTTTGTTACTGAAATTGGGGTTCTTTCCCCACAAACCTACCTCACAGCTTAAACCTCACTCAGTGAGTCAGGTTCATTTATGTAGGTTACAGTGCTGTGTGTTTAGAAATGGCGATTTTATTAAAAATAGTTTTTAAAAAAGACAAGCTAGGAAAACAAACGTCATGAACTTGTGACTAAAGTGAACGGAGCTGGTGTCAGTCTACCCAGCGAGTTCTATTAAATAGTTTTCCGTTTTGTTGTGTACCATGGTGCCATTGAAACGAAGAAAAACTCTCCCCTCGGATCTTGGGAATACTGTGAGTGACGGCAGTGGACATAAGGTACCAAACAAGTTCCCTCAAGTTGTTTTGTTCCTGTTGGAAAGAAAAATGGGAGCCAGCCGAAGATTTTTCCTGTCTCAACTCGGACGAAAGAAAGGCTTTCAGGTGGAGGAAGTGTTCAGGTGAGAAGTGTCACAAATCCACTGATACAAATGTCACGGGAAAACAAGTATAATTTGGAAAATATAGGTTTTCACGGAAGCCTAAAATGATCCAAAATGCATGAGTCTTTTACTGTTAATCTGCTGTTTCTCCGCAGTGAAAGCGTCACACATGTTATTTCTGAGAATAACTGGGGCACCGAGGTCAGGACGTGGCTAGAGTCTCAGGGAGTTGGTCAGAGCCTCAGAGTTCACCTCCTGGACATCAGCTGGTACACAGAGAGCATGCGTGCAGGTCATCCTGTGGAGATAACACATAGACATAAACTACAGGTACATTTTCATTTTACACATCCATGATATCAAGACCGAAATTCTGAGGCTTTGTTTTGGAGTAATAAGCGCATTTACTGAATGTATGTACTAAATAAATACAAGCAGTTTATAGTATTAGTAACCTATAGAGCAACTCTCTGGTGATAAAGTGACAAATCACATATCACATATCATGCTTAAAATGCTTTTACTTGCCATTAGGGAGTAATTGTACAGTGACACCATCAGTCTTTATACATCTTTATTTGTCTGTTTGGAACTAAATTGCCAAAAATGGCTTTTTGTTTCATTGATCTGTGATCAGTAACTATGAGGTCTATGAAATTTTTCATCATTAGGTGAGTGAACTCACAGAAGATGGTAAATTATAAACAGAATTTATAAAGGCTCACATCTATTTTTTTTATAAGGTCCCAGTATTTTACATTGTATTTCAGGACAAAAAGCAGTGCGATGATAAAATGATTTCCAGTGAAGGCCTTGCATAGTCCAGCAAGACAATGCTAAATAGCATACTGCATCAGTAACAGCAGCATGGCTATGAACTGATCTGCCTGCAGTCAAGACCTTTCACCAGTTGAAAACATTTGATGTGAAACGAAACTAAAACCTAAGACTGTTGAGTCGGTAGAATCCTATGTCACACAACAATGGAACAGAACTCCTCTTCCAAAAGTCCATCGACTGGTCTTTTGGAAGAGGTAAACACAGCCCTCTCCCAACTTTTTTGAGACATGTTGCTGGCATCAAAATTCAAAATGAGCAGAAAATGGTACATCTAGTGACCACTCCTGACTAAATCCTAAGCTACTTTTGATAAACCGCATTCATTAAAAAGACTTCCATATTGTATTTTGTATTGGAGTTCACCATTACACTCATTTGTTAAAAAATAACTTTAGTGAGTTTTCCATCTCAGACTGACAGATCTGGTTTTTCTTGTCCTCCACTTGGTTCCTTGTTTTTCCTATCATCTGGCATTCTTTTTTACACATTCACCACCTTGAGGCAACTACTGTTGTGATTTGGTGCTATATAAATAAAACTGAATTGAAATGAACTAAAATTGAATCAACTCTTTCTTTCTTTCTTTCTTTAAACCATTGTCACTCCTGAGGAAAGTTGTGCCTTTCCTGGCTTCCTACTCAGAAACTGTTGTTAGTTTCCTCAGTCAGAAATTCCAATGCTTTCTGGTTTAGCAGTGCAGGCAGGTAAATGTGTTTCCCAACAGAGCACAAGCCTCTTGACTTTGTATGTCTCTGATCCACTCACTCATGTGTGTTTCTTCCACGAATGATAGTAAGAAGAAATTTGACAAGTGTGCATGTTTGAGAAACTCTGTAGACCTCAGCCAGGGGAGGTTCAGGTCGAGGTGAGGATTTCCAAAGCTGTGAGTGTCCTGGGAGTACAGTGGGAACAATAGCTCAGAACCACAAAGAATTTTTAAAGAATTTTTACCCTTTGACCAGAGTGAATAATGGGGCAAGAAAGTGGTCTGTCAGAAAACCATATATTTGATTAAATGTCCTTTACCAATTTGGTTTATTAGCCAACGAGTTTTTGGTATAATCCTAAAATTTATTTTTGGTAAGAGTTCGACATTTTAGGCCTGGTTTAAACATGAAGCTGGCTTTTCCTGACATGAAGCCTGCTCTCTAGCACATCCCACAGATTTGAGGTTCGGCTTTTGCAAAAGCCATTCCAAAAGCTTAATGTCACCCTGCTGTAATCATTCCTGCTCTATCCATTCCACAGCTAGCTTTAATTTAACCATCATGTATTTTAAACCAAATAGGCATTGGTTTCAGGTTATGCTGAAGACTTTGAAATAGTGCTTGACTTTAGTGTTATGTGTGTCTTTCAGGAGCAGCAGATCAGTGAAGCAGAGCTTACTTTGTTCTCAGTACCCAGCTATGCCTGTCAGAGACGAACAACTCTGGACAACCATAACACCAACTTGACTGTAAGTCCCATACCCCCCACACCAAGCAAACACAGATCTCTGATTTTAGGTGCCGTGTTAGCTAACGCATATGTCAAAATGGCATTTTCTGTCTCAGGATGCCTTGTCGCTTTTAGCTGAAAACGCTGAGCTCAGTAATGAGGACGGACGAGGCGTTGCCTTTCGACGGGCTGCTGCCTTGTTGAAGGCGCTCCCCACACAGGTGATAAGCATGTCACAGCTCAGGGGTCTGCCTTGTCTTGGAGAACACTCACTTAGAGTTATAAAAGTAAGTGAAAATTTTTAGCATTCCATGCTCACCCCCTAAAAAGATGTAGTAACCCAATTAAATTCTCTGGTCTTGCAGGATGTTTTGGAGAATGGCGTGTCAAGTGAGGTTGAATCCACCAAGCAGTCAAAGCGGTACAAAGCACTAAAGGTATGTCAGGCATTTTAAAATCTGCTGCAGGTGTGTCCCCTTGTTCAATAGCAGCTGTTAAAAATCTAAAGGGAAAAGGTCCACTTTAGCTATCACTAGGAAATGAAATTATTCTTCTAATGTCTAACTCAGTATTGTTTAACTCAAGCTCCCAAAAGGTTGTTTTTGTTCATTCTGACTCATCCAAGTGACTTCTTCAGTCTCAGCTGACTGCAGGTTTCCCCAAACTTATAAACAGTACATTTGCACAATGACTGAAACTAGCACCACTGGCGAACAATGTGCTATGAGGTCAGTTTCTTGATAATTATTATTCAAACTGTCATGACCATTGATCAACAACCACTGATCAAAGACATTGAAAGCAAGATGGTAACAGATGCACCCTATAGCCCCCTCCTCGATTCAGAGATGGTCTGTCCCTTTTCATGTAAATGGACTCCTTCACTCCGCGCTCAAACCAGCGTTCCTCTCTGTCCAGGATGTGTACATCCTCATCATTGAAAGAGTGTCCACTGGCCTGTAGGTGTGAATAGACTGTGGAGTCCTGGCCTGACGAGTTAGCTCTTCTGTGTTGTGCCGTACGCTTCGCCAGAGGTTGTTTGTTTTCTCCGAATCATGACAAACCTTTCTGGCACTTAACAGCGTAGACTACTTACTCTGTTTGTGTCGGGGGACCCGATCCTTGGGGTGGACCAGTTTTTGGCGCAGCGTGTTTTGGGGGCTAAAAGCCACAGAGACACGGTGTTTAGAGAAAATGCATCTCAACTGTTCTGATACTCCTGACACATACGGGATCACTACGGGTTTTCGCTTAGGCAGCAGTTGTCCTGCTCTCCTGGATTGCTTGGAGCTTTCCTTTAGGTACCTTCCCAGCTTTGACAAATGTCCAGTTGGGATAACCACATTTACTCAGGTGATGTTACTCAGGTGATTACTTGATATGAGGTTCTTCTGCTTCCCTGGCCGCTGTGTCTGTGGGGATGGTGTTTGCTTCGGGTTGTAGCATCCTGATGACACCTAGTTGGTGCTCCAGTGGATGATGAGAGTCAAACCTTAAATACTGATCTGTTTGCGTTGGTTTACAGTCCATATCAACTTTTAAATGTCCCCCATTACTGATGGAAATCTTACAGTCTAAGAAGGCTAACCTGTCATTTTTCATATCCTCCCTGGTGATCTGCTTACCAACGGGTTGAGGATTGAGGCCGGAAACTTTGAAATGTTATAGGTGACCGAGTTGATCATACAGACAATTGGTCTTAAAGCTACACCCTGTTTATGTATCTTCAGTAAACCATACAGACTGCGTAGCTTCCCCTGAGGTCTGGTCAATAGCATTGTCTTGTTCTAACTGCTTCAGACAATCTATCACCCTCTTCCTGTAACCACTTCCTGGGTCTCATTTCAGGGGCTCATAAGTTTCTCATGATAGTGTTTCTGGTTTAGCAAAACCGTGCACCTACCCTTGTCTACTGGAAGGATGATAATGTTGTTGTCATAACTAAGCAATGTGAGTGCCCTCCTCTCCTCCGTGCTGATGTTGGAGGCTGGGGGCTTTGCTTGCTGAGACAGGCATCTGCAGTTGCTCGGCTGCAAACTTGATATTTTTTTCTGTGACTTTACCGGAGTAGCTTTGAATACTTCTGATTTCTCACTTATCATTGCATGTTTTATACTTGATCCTCTGTCCAAAACAAACTGTTTTATCTCCTGTCCTGTAGACCAACTTTCTTCTTATTGGCTGTCCCTCACAAAGAAGGTTTGAACAGCAGGAGGATGGGGCTTCAGTGCTCATAGCAGAGCTGTGTGCTTGAGATGACAACATTATGGAATTTGTTACTGGAATAGTATGCATATATGACAGAAAAGGAAAAGCTTAAAAAGACCCACTTTGAAGGGAAATATAGTCCTTTCATTTTCTAATGGAATGCATTCTGCTACTTTCTATTATGATATCAACCGTTTTACTGCTTTCACTGTACAATTTTGCTTACTGTACACAGATCTTGAATCTGGCTGGTATTCACAACCAAAAATCTATCTAATGGCTAACATTCTTAGTATTATTTATACAACCTGTAACACAACATGTAATCCACTATTTAAAGATTTTGTATCAGGCAACTCAAATCTGGGGAATACTGCTTTGCTCTACATTTTCCTGATCTTATTACTGTTCTATGATCGGGGGTTAGCAATAACATGACACACACCATAAATATGTCCTGAATCCATGTGAACTTTAAATCTCTTACGTGCAAGATAGTGACAGAGACTTCTGTTGTTCTTTGGAGGGGCTGTAAATAATGAATAATAATAATGAATAACATTTACTATAATACTGTGTTTAGCTCATCAGTGTGCTATAGGTCATGTGCCAACACATAGTTGAAGATGGAGGTGATTTAGGCCCTGCGCCAAAGTGGTATAAGCGTATTGTCGTCCTTCATAAGAGAAGAAAAAAAAAGGTATTGTATTCAGAGTACAAGTGTACACTGAAAACGGCTGAATACTGATCAGTCACAGCAGAGAGTGTGGATCAAGAGCTTAGGTACTCATGTTCCCCAAGGGCTAGCATATTGTTGTAAAGTTTGAAGATGAAAATTGTTGGTAATATAAATTTTTTACTGATTTTCTTTTTTTTTTTTTACATTTGGTGTGACCTTGACCTTGATCCGATTTTCTCCAAAATTAAATCAGGTTGAGCTGTTATTGGTATCTACCATCACACAAAATTTAAAATAATAATTTGAAAACTGTGGAAGCTAGGCTGCTAACAAACAAACGGACAAACAAACAAACTGAACCGATTGCTTACTTCCTCCCTTCGGGGCAAGAATAAGTGAAACATCAAGCCAAAATGATGGTGGGGGGATATACACAGCCCAGTGTGAGATCAAGTACTGGGAAAGGTGAATAATGCATAGCAGCAGTAGTAGAGCTCAAGGAAACGAATATGAGAAAATGGGCCCAATGGTCATAATTTACAGATATATGACAATGATTATGCATAGGTGCATAAAACCTTACTCAATAGTAGTGATGTTAAAGTTGTTATAGTCAACAACATCGCTTACTAAATAACATTTAGTTAACACTTCTGCTTATTCATTTTATAGGTAAACATCCAAGTTAAAATTAATCAAGACACGGCTAGATTTTAATTAGGATTTATCAAATGTCTGTGATGCTTTGTAGCATCAGAAGAAGCATTTTAAATTATATTATAAAGTTATTGAGGGTTTTAATGTCAAACCCTTACAGTGACAGTTTTGAAAAGCTGTCACTGACTGCATTTGGGATCGTTTTTTTTTTAAGGTTGGAATATCTCACAATAGCCAAGCTTTAAGGGTTAATATACAGAAATAAAAAGGCGAAGAAACAATTAAGTGTTGTCTTTCTTTTTAAATAAATGTATTTCAGATTTTGACTGGTATTTTTGGAGTTGGAGCCAAAACTGCTGACCGATGGATTAGAGAGGGAATATACAACCTTGAGCAGTTACGAGATTCAGGACAAACACTTAATGGAGCACAAAAAGCAGGTTTGTTAGCTTTTTTTTTCTTGGCATTCTTGTATGAGGATAATTTTCTTACTATAATGATCATAGCAGGCGTATGTACGCTGTCTCCTCTTTAACGGGTGCCCAAGTTAAAGCATGTCAGGTGAGTTCTTGTGTCTTTGTGTGTCTGTTTCTGTTTGGAATGGCCCTTAAAAAAGTCATCATGTGTAATTCTTTTGACTTTTTTAAAACTAAACCTTTCAGGCAGTTAATAAATGTTTAGTCTAACTTCAGTGTACACATTTTAATTAAACTAAATTTAGATAACTTAAGATTATTGTCTTGAACAGTAGTCTCTTTTAGTTTTGGGGTTTTTTTGTTCATCAAACAAATTGTTTGACAAAGATCAACTGAGTAAATATAAAATGCAGTTTTTTAATATAAGGATTTCATTTATTAAGGGAAATGCCTATTCAGAATTCTCTTGCCCTATGTGAAAAAAGTTTTTGCCCCCTAAATCTAATAAGTGGCAATGAAACTTTCACATTGCCTGGAAGGAATTTTGGCCCACGTTTCTTTTCAGAATTAAAAAAATTCTGCCACATTGGAGGGTTTGCGAGCATGAGCGGCCTGTTTTAAAGTCATGCCAGAATTTCTCAATCTGGCTTGAGTCCAGACTTTGAATAGAGCTTGAGCTGCAGGGCATGAAACTAAGTCTATGGCTAGACATTCTTGCGAGGGTTGGCCGAGTGGTGGAGGCAGCAATATATTGTTCTGAAGGCTGACAGTCCAGTCTTTTTATTCTTTCCTTCACATCTGTGATCTAATGTGTCATAAATACAGTGCAGCCAACTAAAGAAAAAATTAAACTAGAAAGACTTTAATGAGAAACAAAGGAAAAATAACACCTGAAAGATAATCCTAAACTAAATAGAAACAGCTCTGCACTGGGCTAAACTACTGTAACGAGGGCCCCTGATATAAGCCACTGTGGTCCACTCTCCATCATGACTCGGCACACACTAGTCCTCGATAGGAGTTGCAACCTCTGACTAAATAACCAGTGGCTCCTCCCACTCCTTGAATTAAATAGCAATTAAGAATCAAACAAATTAATAACAATGGTCAATCTGTCATTCAACTATAATGATGATAACTTAACAGTGAGAACATTAACACAAATATATTTGGAAAATTCCCCAATTCTGTAAACGTTCAACATCAACAGATTCTTTAACCTCACCAAACTCCACCCCTCCTTCACACTATACCTGCCACATTCCCTCCCAGAAACTTTACCATAAAAGGAGGCCAAAAAGAGCCGGGCTTGTTTGGCAGTTCCTGTCTGGCCAGCTGGAGGCCAGGTGCAGTCTGGAGGAGAGGTGAGAAACAAATTAGACATTAATCTTAAACATTAAACAATTCTTTGCATGATTTTTAAAAATAATCTGGTAGCAATATACACAACAGTAAGATTAAAGGCACTGCAGCATGCTTAGAGGTCACAGACTCGCTGTGATAATTCTCTTTAAGGGTTTTCCAGTAGAGAGCAGAATTCGTGTTTCATCAATTGCAGTCAGTCCAGGTACTGGAGAAGCAAAGCAGCCATCACACTATCACCTACATGTTTGACTGTTTAATGATGATCTTTTTATGAAAATCCCCCAAACAGTTCAGCTTTTATCTCATCAGTACACAGAATATTTTCTTAAAAGTCTTGGGGAACATCAAAATTGACAAAATGAGATGAGTCTAATATTAAAAATGCTTGCCAGTCGGAATCGCCTGTTAGTGATAAATATGAAAAAAATCTCAAGATATCTAAGAAAACTTGGAAGTTGGGAAATGCTTTTTGACGACATTGTATAGCATTAATAAAAGAATGTGTTCACTTGGTTAAAAAATGTTGTTAAAAAATAATAAATACACTCTCATCTTCAAGGTCTTGAGCACTACGATGACCTCAACAAGCCGGTCACTAAAGCAGAAGCAGATGCCATCGGGAAGATTGTGCAGAAAGCCGTCATTTCTGTGTTACCAGGATCACAGGTCGCTCTGACCGGAGGATTCAGGAGGTGAAAGCACAAAAATTCACACAGTTTATCTGATAGCACATTCAAAATCTTTACAGCCTAAAATATCTCAATGAGCTCTATATTATCAGAATTATTGTTTATAAGTGTGATTAAAAGAAAATTTGATATGAGCAACAAGTAAACACTTCTTGAACCAAATCAAATTTTAAACTTCTCCATAGCAATTTCATAGAAATGTGAACTCTGGTATTTTTCACAGAGGGAAGCTGACAGGCCACGATGCTGACTTTCTGATAACGCACCCCGAGGAAGGCAGAGAGGTGGGACTGATGCCTAAAGTGGTCGCCTGGTTGGAATCGCAGGTACCTTTTAAAACACTGGATGTTTATGAAATCCTTTCAAACAAATCAACACAATTTCCTCTGGGGTTAAACTATTCTGATTCTGATTTTTTACCTCTCAGTGGTAAAGGGCTGTTGGGATATTGCTGTCACCCTGGCGTGCAGGCGGCGTACACACCCAAGTCTGAATGTGATAACTTGAGAATGAGGTGACATAGGAGTATCAAAATGATGCCAAAGGTGCATCTGCTAAATATTTGTAATAAGTTTGAATCCTGGTGACCTTGAACTCAAGGTCAGAGGTCAGCTGTTTCCAGTTCATGACAGGCTTGAGGCTTAGTGGTTTCTGGGTTGTTCCTAATCATCCTAAACAGTTTCTTCCCATCTGAGGGTGACGGTTTGGGTCTTTTCCAGATCTTGGAAAAGTGGTGACACATCCGAAAAACTTTTACTTGCATACAGTTGTTTGAACTGATGACCTTGGAATCTGCCATTATTCAGAAATGGCTCCAAGAGACCTTCACAATCTTTGGAAATCTACACTCTTCATTGGGAGTTTATATTACTTTCAGGTTGTTCTCACTGGTTGTCAGTCCAGTGAATACTGTTAAGCAAGACGTTTTTATGCTAGCAAAGAGAAAGCATCAGTTGTAGTAAGTCATGAAAAGAAATGGTATAACCTTCAGCGCCACTTATTTAAAGCTTTAAGTGACTGTATGTATGTATATATTTGAGCCTGTATATGTAATTTTGTCCCTCTCAAAATGCATTCAAATTTGTGCATCCAATGCATGCTGCAAAGTCATTGCATCCTGGAAAAAGAATCGTTCAAAGAAATCATTGAAATCATGGGCCTGAATACACTGTATTCAGGCCCATGATGAGTGTATGTAAACTTTTGCCCACAACGGTATATGGCATATGATGTTTCTGACCTGAACTGGTTGTCTGCTATTCAGGGTTTTCTGTTGTACCAGAAAACTACAAGAAACTCATACCTGGAGTCGAAGGATGGCCCTGCTAGGCCTGCCTCCAACATGGACCGCTTTGAAAGGTGTTTCTCCATATTTAAACTGACCAAAGGAAAGGAACAAGAAAGCACACAGCCAGAGGAGAAAAATGATCTGAAACCCGAGGACGTTCTCAGACCTCACATGCAGACAGACACAGATCAACAATTATGTGAGCTCAGTAAGGATTACCAGATGGAAGCTACATCACACAAAATATGGAGAGCTGTGAGGGTGGACCTGGTGGTCTCTCCGATCAGCCAGTTTGCTTTTGCTGTGCTGGGCTGGACAGGATCCAAGGTGATCTCTAACACCTGAGCGTTGTCCTCTTTCAAAAAACTATTGGCTCCTACTTTTCCCTGCTTTTCCATGTTATATTGTGTAATGTTCCTTTTGTCTGTGCAGTTGTTTGAGAGGGAGCTGCGACGTTGGGCTGGGCACGAGAAGAACATGTCTCTGAGCAGTCACGCCCTATTTGATAATAAACAGGTAAATAGAAAATAGAAAAATAGAGCCAATCGTTTTTTAGTGTTAGCAATTAGTGGAGTCTATTTTTAAGCTATCCTTTGTTAGTTTTGCTCACTGTTGAGGCTGGGAACAGAAGTGCTCTTGAGGTAAGGCAGTGCTCTGAGCACTAAGAAACACATCTGGATTTCAGCAGGAAGCTTGTCCCATACTTTTTACATAGAAATCACTTCACAAACTGTTAGAGGCAACAGATGACTGAGGAAGGTCTTTTTAAAGTTACCCAGCAGTCCATTAGCAATAAAAAGCATGAAATACATGGAAAATAATTGATGGGCAATACATTTTCCCAAAGTGGCTGCATGAGGGATTGGGTCTGTTGTGCAGGGCATTAACAATAAGCGGGACTCAGTTCTGTTCAGTATTTTCTCTTTTCTCTTAAACTCATTAGCCCTTCACTACAGTTCCAGTTTTTCATGCGAACCCTTGAAAAAAATGAATTGCCCCCCTGTCCCTTTTTTTTCATGCCAACAATCCTGATTTCTGCTTCCTTTAAGTGCATTTTGTACCTGCCATATTTCAGCTTAATAAATGAAGACGGTGTGATGGAATGATACTTGTTTTCCTTTTGTACAGAATAAATATCTGAGAGCTACATCAGAGGAGGAGATATTTGCTTATCTTGGACTGGAGTACATCCCTCCATCAGAGAGAAATGCTTGAAGTGCTCTGATCAGCTGCTACAGTGCATGCAAGCAAGAGCTGGAGGGCAGAAATAAAAGCTTCTGTAGAAAGGGCGACATCATGGCATGGAGTTGCTCTGCAACTACTAAAGAAATATTATATGATTGAACTCAACGATGACACCCACTCAGCTGACTGAATTTTCTTATTACATGAATACAAAATTGTATTTATTAATGAAATCCGCTGACCAGAACTGAACCTGTTTTTTTTTTTTTGTAAATGTGAAATTTACAACTGAAAGAGTGAAAACAAACCTTGCTTCCAGTTACCGTGTAATTTCAGAAGTTTTACAGACTTCCTATTTATTTATAATTTATGAATTTTTGGGCCACATTATCAAAACACACAAACTGATATGCGATAAGGAATATATGATTATAGAATTTTATTTGATTTCATGAGTGCAGGAGCCATCAAGTCAAGTGGCTTTATTGTCATTTCAACCATGTGCAGTGGTACAGTACACAGTGAAACGAGACAGCGGTCCTCCAAGACTATGGTGCTACATATAACATAACAATCAACACAGGACTACATAAAGTGCAAGTGTATAAAAATTGCCAAAAAAACCCCAGTGCAACACCAGATAGAACAGAATGATACAGACACAACAGTGCAATAGAAAAGTGCAACAATGACAGTGGGTTGTCCAAAAAGTAACTTGATATATGAAAGTCTGTGTGTGAGTTTGTATATGACATTGTGCAGATAAGTGCTTGAGGTAGTGACGTGTGTGTGTGTGTGTGTCAGTCCAGTCACTGATTCTTTAGGAGTCTGACGCCTTGGGGGAAGAAACTGTTTTGCAGTCTGGCAGTGAGGGCCCAAATGCTCCGGTACCTCTTGCCAGAAGGCAGCAGGGTGATGAACTTTTTACAACAGGGCAGTAGCCCTAATCAATGCTAACAGCTGACCTGATTGGCTACCTCCCTGGGCTTTTTTTGGAGGGCAATAACAATAATAATAATAGCAATGTGCAATAAGGCTGCAGTTTATCACACATGTCCCTCTTGTATTTTTGTGCCGCTCATATAAACCTTACACAGAGGACTTAAAACTGTTACCATATGTTTTATGTAAAGACAAAATGGCTGTTAGGTTCATTTCACCACATACACACCTGTGTCACGATGACCTACATTCAGCAGCATCCTTATTGCCTTATCTGTACATATAGCTGAAAAGAAACCTACTCAGCTGTTCTGAGAATATACAGTGTGAGATCTCGCATGTGAAATAAACATTTGAGTCGGAGTGTTTCTGCTTCTGTTCAACCACACGAAAGATAGAGAGTGCAGTTTTTAGTGCAATACATTGTGCACTACTGATATATATAGAATGTTCAGGAAGACCTATTATGCTTATTTTTATGTTCTGACATACAATATATACTCCGTTATAGTAATGTCTTCTCATAATAAATATATCTTGATACATGTTTAATCATTCAGGTAAGGAAATTCCGACTCTGTTCTACTCTGTTTGAAACGGGTGATTAGCATTGTTGCCTCACAGCAAGAAGGTCCTGAGTTCAACTCCACAATCAGGCTGGGGTCTTTCTGTGTGGAGTTTGCA
>VUQG01030009.1:0-18051 GCA_015106755.1 Etia nguti | reverse complement strand
GGCCTGTCTTTTTATAGCAGATAACCTTGAAAATATTCTGCAGTAGAACAAAAACTGAAGAAAACCATGAATCAACATATGAACATTACCTGATGCTGCTGAAGTGAAGCTGAGCTAAGTTATAGAGGTTTTATTAGAGACACAGCTAAGCATTTTGCAATTTCGCATAATTTTAAAAAGTTTAAATTCCTTCAGTGTTGAACAGCAGAAATGAAACTTTCTTGTCGGAAGTCAATTAAATAATAATAATAATTTAAAAAAACAGCGGCCGACGGCGCTGTACATAATGGTAGACTGGTGGGTAATGAAGTACAGTGAGAGAGAGCGAGAGAGAGCTGTGCAGGAAGTGTGATTTTATCGAGGTGGAAGCAAAACAGCAAAAGTCAGATGGAATTCATGACGATGTTTGTGTGAAGCTTAGTTTGGATCTTCTTTTGCTGCTGGTTCAATCAATTTTGGTTGGAGAGAGACAAAACCTGCAGCTTCAGAATCTAGAGCAAAAAAAAGATGTAAACACAAAGCGCGGAGCCGACATCTCAGTGATTCTGATGCGTTGGCGGGTCCGCTCTTTGAGTTTACGTAGTTGTGCAGAATCCCTGTACCTGCTTTCATTTACTGTTTTAGCTGTTTGGTGGTTGTCGAAATTTTGTGAGGTTTAACCTGAGATTCTGGCGTTTCGGGCAAAATAAATTTATATTTAAAAATCGATTCAGGATGTTAATGAATCGATATCGCGTTATTCAAGCTGGAATAGCCTGCCCGTGACACTCTCCTTTCCAGGTTTTTCACCGGATGAAGGGTGGAAATCCTTGGTAAAATTACAGAGTGCTCATTGTGATTGGTCAGAGCGAGGATTAAATTGACAGAGTTTAATCCATACACAAGAAAATGCTCTTGCATAGTAGATCAGACAGATTTTCATGATGTTAGGTTTTTGATGTTCGTCAGTCTTTTCCCTAAACATAGTCTTTCAAACAGAGCTTTCCTTTTAGACCTTACTTTGGATATCTTTCACAAACCAGTGGGTAAATTAGTCTCATCCCCTACTGTTCAACCACTCTATGTCAGTGAGGCTTTATGTTTTACTGTTTATTTTCAGAGATTATGGTTTGTTATAGATACAGATGATTTGGAGAAAGGCAAGACAGACTTTTCTATAAAGAATTAGATAGTTTTACTATGACTAGTTTAGGAAATACTATTGTTTTACAATTACTTTTTTTTTTGTTGCTCTCTCTCCATTTAGGATATGAGTTAGTGTTTGGAGATTGATGATGAAAACTTGTACCTCAGGGTTAATGGTCTGACGTTTAGTTATATTCTATAAGCATAATATTGCTGCTTGCCTTAATTTACATGACACATGCTGTGTGCTTTTAGTTCCAATTCATGTGAATCTGCTGTTGCACAACGTTTACTCTCTGAGGTCTAAGTTCTCATCAACGAAGGCCTCGACCCTCCCTTTAGCCCTAATTTTGTCTGTTGGCAATCAGGAAATGTAGTTTTTCATTGAATTACATTGCTTTCCAATTTTTGATAATCAGAAAACAAAGCAAGTAAAAATTTTAATTGGAAACTTTAAAACATAAGTCTAGGATAGGGTTCAGAGCTAGAGTTGGTTCACCCAAAACAGAAACATGTTGCGAATTCTGAAGTAACATAAAAAGAAAGTCAGCGTACTGAACAAGGGGAACATCAGTTTTGATTTTATTTACTTTTTGTTCATTCACAGTTTAACATTATAAAGATTTTTTTTCTCTGATCTGGGGACACGAGCCTCCTGCTGAGTTTCTGCATTACTCAGACCATTTACATAACCGAGGCGATCTTTGTGCGTTTGACACTCAGGTCTCTGAAGCAGCAAATGGAATAGAAAGTTAAAAGCTATCTTCCCTTTATAGTTAAGAACTCCCAGATGACTGCCTGAGGCAGTATTTCTAACATTTATATGAATAAGTTGGTTTATCTGCAATTGAAATCAGTTAAAATAAGCTCAGTCCACAACCTCTTTTTTTTTTAGAATCGTTAGGCCTTAATAGTAGCTCATAGATGTTATAAAATATGAAACATAAGAATAAAATTAATTGATCTAATTTCGTTAAAAAATAAAAAAATACAGTTAAACGGATATTTTTTGTTTTATTTTTTACTTTTGCCATTGTTCATGTTTCAGAGCTTTTGTTCTTAAGTTTGCCTTAAAACTTTAGGTCCTTTGCCTAACAGCATATTACTAGACAGTGTAACTAACTGATTTAATTTGAAGTTCACTCATAATTAATTAACCAGATGATAATACCTCTACCAGGAGAGCAAGTTTTAAAATGTCTGGTCTTTTGTTTTTGCCTGACTGCTTCCAGAAGTTTCCTTTGTGTTGTGGATTGTTTTAGGACACCTTGATTTGCATAGCCCACAGTCAATATTTAATTCAGAGAGCTCAAATAAACTATATATGCGAATCACAATTATAGGTACATATTCGAGGACACCCTTTGAAGTTTTAAGACCACATTGTTACAGAACCACCTCATTTATGAAGCTTCTTGAAGTACAGCTTGTGTTATTTGAGGGACTGCAGAACTGCAGAAATGACATATTCCACAGAAGCTCTGATCTGACAAATGTAAAATCACAGGGGTGAAGAAAGCATTCTTTATTTAAAAATAATAATTAAAAAAATCATGTGTTATGTAAAAAAAAGCATGTCTTGCACACACATTTGAATTGTATCAGTGTGGAAGTATTACTGTATTTCATTGTGCTTAAAATATACAAAGTGAGGCATTTAGTCTAAAACAATGGCCTGCTGGAGTTTATTATATGATGGTATATTAGCATTATGTGCAGGTGTTATGTGCATGTTGGGTAGTTACGTTTGTAAATTTATATAGTACAAACATTTATTTATATTGTATCTCATATATAACATCTATTTTTAACTTCAAAGTCTCAGCATATTCTAAGAAGATATCGTAAGCCTGAGTATTTTTAGGTATTATGTTGTTTCTAAGGATTCAAACAAGCAGCCTTTCAAGACATAAAAAGCCTTGTAACCTTTCTATCCTGTTTTATCTTTTGTTGTCAAGTCTGACAGTTTTAACCAGCTTTATTTTCAACTTGACAACGTCTTTATTTGGAGTGTATGTGACTTTGCAGGACAGTGTTGCTATCAAATACATGCAGTGGTGTGGCAGCCTAACTATAGTCGAAAGCACTGTGCATTAACAGATCACATTAGTTACAGTTCAAAAGGGGCTTCTTCATTTACTTCATTTTTCATATTTGCCTTTTTCCTAATTTACTGTCTTTTTTTCCACATTTGTCACACGTTTCAGATCATGAAACAAATTTTAATATAATATAAAAACAAAAGTTAACGAGTAAAACTCATCATTTAAAAACTTTATTTTGTAGTGGGAAAAAAGTATCCAAATCTATCAGGCTCTGTGTGAAATAGTAATTGTTCCCCTTGTTAAATCATGAATTAACTATGTTAACAATTTCACCGGCTACATCCAGGCATAATAGGCTTAAAGACCTACTAGGCGAAAGCTTCCTTCCACATCAAATAGGTCATTTTAGTTCCTACTAACAATCAACAGGTGGGCGGATATCAGATATAAGTAGGAGAGAATAAATAAATACATAGACTATATGCATTAAAAGGGTTAAGTTTAACACTAATTCTAAACCCAAGGCTTGTGAGCCACAGGTTGCCTTTGTACTAGACCATGGCCATTTCTAAGTCTCTGGAACTCCAGTCACCGAGGGACACCCATTATACCAAAATGGAGTAAGTTTTTCTCTCTTGGAGGAAAACTGTCCCATATTTTCTCCAAGAGCTTCTCCACAGCTGACAGCTCATCCAGGAGGACATAAAAGAACTTAGAATAACATCGAAAGTACTTCAGCCTCACTTAACTCTGTTAAGGTCAGTGTTCATGGTTCAACTACAACAAAGCGACTAGGCAAAAATGACATCCTTCAGAGAGTGCAAGAGGTGAACTCAAATGTTGAACTCTGATGAAATGAGAGGGTACCAGCAATGTGTACCTAATAATGTGAATGTAAAACAAACAGCTTAAATAATCTAAATAGTGTGTAGCTCAGTAAAACAGAATACAGTATGACCAAATGAATCAAATAAATACAATAAAGTCAAAATAATAAATATAAATATTAAATTAAAATATATATAAAATAATGAATCAATAGGTGGAGCTATGCCAAACAAAGCAAAAATAAAACAGTATAGATAATGTCAGATCACATTAAAGTGGCTGAACATAAGAGTGTAAAGTGTAATGAAAAGTGCAGTGTAAAAAAGGTTTTTGTAGAATTTGTAACCAACCAACCAAAATAACAAAGAAATTGCACTGGCTCACAAGAACAGGGTTGGAAGTTTCTCTATAAAGGAAAAAAAACTAAAAATAAAATAAAATCAGTAGAAAGAAGTCCTGTTGGTTTGGTAGTCCAGTGCTGCTATTACTCTGCAAGTAACCAACCCTAATCCTATGTTCTTCTTTTCTCTTTCTTTGATGGTTGTATGAGATCTACATAGCAAGGGGGCTACTTTGTGCTGTTCAGGGCAATGTGACAGGATCTTTGAACCCTGACTTAGAAATTCATTTCTACCACAGCCCTGTGAAGTGAACATGCTCAGAGCCATGCACAGCCAACACAGTGCTACATCTGTAAAGAACGCCTTTGAAGAGTCAGCATGTGATTGAAGACCACTGAAGGTCAGGGGTTAGGACCTGGAGGTCTTGACCCTCCCAAATTGCCTGCAAGAAACATTTCTTTCTCTCCCTTTGGCCATCTGTCTGTTATTATGGTGAATTTGTAGCATTGTCTAGAAGCATCAACAGCTGGATGTTTGAAATTTGCTCTGATCTCCTACTGACTAACTAATGTCTGTTTGAATCCATGCTGTCTTACCTCATCTGTAAGTGTACATTTACAGCATCACCAGAGGTAGTAATGAAGGTGTTTTGTTTATCTGTTCAGCCTTTTAAAGTCTCAAAATGAATTAAAAGCATATAGAATGTGTAAACTGAGCATATATTCGTGGGAGTAGAAGGTGGGCCAAGATACATTTAAAACTGTAAATTACAACTAAAGTACATGCAAGCAATGTGAGGCTTCTCAGAGAAATCCTTTGGCCTATGTGGCCATTCACAGTTCTTTAAAGGCAGTGTGTAAATTATTGCAGCCAGATTTCAGTAGATGATGGACTGCAGTCAACTGAATTTGTTTTCTTAACCCTACAAACAGAAGTGCATAATTCTAGCTTCAGTGGCTGCTATAGGACAAACAATTCTGTCCAGCGTTCATCTGTAGTGAGTTTAGGCTGTTTCACCTCAGCTGTCCATCTATTCTGGAGGAGGCTGTAAAACTTTGTGAAAGTTGCCCATACGAGTCAATGAGTCATTGAATTTCACTTCTGTCTGATGACAGTGATACTGGGGTGAGTTGTTGAGGATATCCTGAACTTTTTTGTTGGTAAATTTTGCTGGTTTTGCTAGCTGGCATTCGTGAAACTTTATTTGGACTGAATCTGACATGATTGAACCTGGACAATTAAGGAATAAACTGTCATTCAATGTGAGAATGTAGTCAAACTTTTATTAGAGGGAAAGTGTGGATTTTAAGGTACTCGAGCCCAACATTAGCTGTCATAAGATTAGCTTACAACTGGCTGTTGTTGTTTAGCCGGCTTGTTGTCAGCTGGTCAAAAACAGGAGGGTCACACGTCTGATCTGCTAACAATAACTAGCTGTGACAATATTGGGAATGAAAAGTATGTGTATGCACGATTTTGTGTGTTAGAGCCCTGATTTCAGTTTAGGAGATGAGAAGATGATGAAGGGGAAATGGCTCTATATAAATATGAGAAAATTAAACTGAATTGAAATGGAGAAAGGAGAACAAGCAAATGGTCATACATAGTTTGAAAGCGCTATTAGTGATCCAAGTATGTGGCCGCTCTCTAACATAAAACACAGTTAGGCAAAACAGCAATGTTCATCATGCCTACTGTATTCAAAATGGCAGTGCCCACTGTTATGGACTTTTAATTCATAAATTCTAGGGTTTGTGACAATGCATCAGTTTTTTGGAAGATGTAATTTTTATATTATATGGTTGACTTTCAAATCTTTACTCCCTGTTCCCTGTTCCCAGCAGGCAGGGATTTGACCTATTATTTGGTTCAATCATATTCTGCCTTAGGCTTGAACTCAAAGACTGACTGGATAATATATTTAAGAAACACCAGTATTTGGGAACCCCCTCTAGAATGGGCAAAGATTGTATTGGCTGTACAGTATACAGCCAATACAACAGTATACTCTCTTGTTCTCACAAGAAGAGGATTCCAATATTCCAGATTTCTGTTTGTGAGGAAATGAGAAAGTCTAATTAAAATAGGTAAAGCTTATGGCTTTCAAACTATCCATCTTATTGTTTTTGGTGGAAGATGGTATATCTTCTGTATTGCTGTTCATGGTAGCAGTTACTAAAGAAGCACCTACAGCAAAGTTAATATTTTAAAGTCCCACTTGTGGTT
The DNA here is from genome assembly GCA_015106755.1 of Etia nguti. Classification (NCBI taxonomy): domain Eukaryota; kingdom Metazoa; phylum Chordata; class Actinopteri; order Cichliformes; family Cichlidae; genus Etia; species Etia nguti. Next base: position 11,486 of record VUQG01030009.1, on the reverse strand, counting down.
TTCATAGTAGTATTAAACAACCTTAAGAAAACTGTATTTATTTGAATGCAAAAGGGCTAAATAATACAGAAAATTGCTTATTTGTCCACTTTTGTTTAAGCCAAGCTAGCAGCTTCAGAAGTGGCAATATTGATCTGATGGCCCACTCATCCAACACTTCCATTTACAGTTTTCTAATTTTAGACATATATTAATGGTCCCCAAGGATGAATCAACAATTGTTACCCAGGTGCAGCAGGCCAGAGATTTAACTTTTCAGGTACATATTTTGCAAGAGGATTTGCTTTCAACTGTTGTACAGAGAGAGTTTATTTTACCCATGCTAGCAGCTTCGGAAAGAGCCACATTTTTGGTATAGAATTTACGTGTGTTTCCACCCCCAGTGTCATAGCTTTAAAAGTGCATTTTTTTCTGTGAAATGGTGTGATAAAAGCAATGTATAAAATATATAGAATAAAGTACAGGAATAACCCTTTTAGTGTAATAAAGAACCTTTCCTGTAGCTCCTTGGCTGGATTGTTGTGACTTTGGCAATATCCTCACCATTGCTATTAACAGGCCAAAAATTAAACCACTCAAATCTCCTCATTAGCACTGGCATCAGTGTCAGCTTGTTTTTCTGTGAGGTGTTAAAATTAACTTTAGCTGCTAAACATCATCTTATTATGGATGTAATTTTGCTTATGTCAGGATATCTTAAAGTACTGCCCAGCTTACAGGTAAGAAAAGTTGATATTGACTTGTTTGACCTATTCACGTGTCGATGGTTTTTAGCTCTTAGTGCTAATTTTTTAATTAAAAATGAAAATAAACCAAAATAACTTTTCCAGTCTACCTATTAGAATTCATTGAGATGAAACATTTGTAAGAAAAAAAATGCAGAATGAAGACAAAAATAATAAAGAGCTTTAATTATTCTTACAAATAACGATGAAGTCCAGGTTTGACCTTGAGCAAACATCAAAACAACAAACACACACGTGGAGAGACAAACAATTGTTCATGTTGCTTTTATTACTGCCAGTAAACAAGGTAGAAGTCAGAGAAAATAATGTAAGCGAGGTTTATGAACCCTTGTTTATGCAGATGAGCTATCATTTGCAGGATGTCAGTTTTCTTCAAAGGGGAGAGAAAAACTTCAAAGAGAACGTGCAGATACTGAATGGGTCATTTCACTAACAAGAGACAAGCGGGGAGTTTCAGCCTTATGCCAAAGGCTTTAAAAACAAATCCTCATCTCAATGGTAAGTGTGAAAAGTAGGATAAAACCACACGTGCTATTTTATGATATTCTCTTAGTGCTGTTTTGATGAATTGCTACAGCAACTACATTTTCTATTGTAGCTGTTTCAATAGGACATATTGTTACTACACTATACTATGAACATAATTCAATGTAATTACTCCCTCCACTAATTTAAGGTTGTTGGAGGCCTGTAGCCTATCCCAGCTGTCATAGGCCGACAGGCAGTGTACACCCTGGAGAGGTCTCCAGTTTGTTGCAGGGCTAACAAAGAGAGAGACAGACTATGGGCAATTTAGAATCGCTAATTAACCTAAACCCACTAACTGCATGTCTTTGGACTGAAGGAGGAAACCGGATTACCTGAGAGAACCCACAGAGACATGGGGAGGACTCCACACAGAAAGGCTCCGGCCAGATGATGGATTCAAACCCATGACAGGTGGCGCTGCAGATGAAAATTACTCCTTATTTCCATAAATTTGTAAATAAAAGACTGACTTATAGCCACCTTGATGTCACTCATTGGTTTGTATGCTCCCACTCTGAAGCTTTCTACATGGCAGCATGGTTTTTTGAAACAAGTGAAGGGTGGATATGGCTAAGAAGACACTGCCTGCTTATATTTGATACAGCTTGTGAAAACCAGGTGAAAGTCCAAGGCTCTATGGTCTAATACCGTCTAAATGAGGCCATAACTTACAAAATGATCATGTTAGCAATTAAGACCATCGCAAGGAAAATGCTTACCAAGGTCATAAATCAAGTGATCAGTAGGGTCATTTTCTCATGGGTTTCACTTTTTTGCAGTTGCAGAGGATTTACCACTCAGTGGCCATTAGAAATAATGTAGGTTTATGACACTTTCACACTTTTCACACAAGCTGCATCTATCTTTAATATCCATATGTAGCACTTTTTATTTATTGCAAAATTAGAATAATTTACAAGGTCTTACCTGATCTTTGATGCACCATAAAAACAGTGTATCTTTGAAACACAGGTCTGTTTTGGTGACAGCTCATATTTTAAGATAATTCTTTTTTCATGCATCCTAAGAAGATTAATGTTGTTATGCATAAATGAATACTTGTAAATTTTGTAACAAATAAATACAATCAATCAAAACTACAGATAACAAAACAAGTACAGCTTCTTAAGACAAATAATCCTCTTAACATCAATGGGGATTTTCTGTTTGAAAATTATAGGGACATCGTTAGAGTGGATAGCACAAAGGTTTATTACTTTATTTGCCTTAGAACAAGTCATAGTGAGCAACTGCCCATGAGCATCAAAGCCTAAGGGGTCCAAAAAGTATTAGGTTCATTCATTCATTCATTCATTCTTTTCCTAATCTTCTCTTAACAGACATCCTGTCTACAATATAGGGAAAGATATTAAGTAATAATTTACTTAATAGTTATATAATTGCTATGTTGATTTCAAATATATTTTCTGTTGTTCTTTGGTGAAGTGTATAACTAAAATAAAGCTGTGCTAAGTAAAAATTCTACAAACTAAAATATGAAATATTGTTTCTGCAATGGAAGACAGATTGAGTTCCTTTACAGCCATTCCAGTTAGCTGGATTTGGGATTTGTTTTTATTCAGACTATAAAAGTTTCATTAAAAAAAGCTATTTTTGGAAAGTTGCAAGAAGCTTAAATATTTTTTCTTGATATACAATGCACATGCGCCTTGAGGCGACTGTTGTTGTTATTTGGCGCTATATAAATAAAATTGAATTGAATTGAATTGAATTGAACATGCCTGTTTTGTAATACCTTCATCTTTACAATAAATGTCTATGCTGAGTTATAATGACCCATTGAGACACAGTAGCCACACTGATGGGAAATAAGCCATGTTGAAATGAAGTAAAGTTATTTTTTTTGTGGGAACTTGATGACAGAAGGCTACTTGTTCTTGTAGCAAAAGTAGTGCTATTGTCTAAGTATGTACTGTACTACATATATGCTGTTAAAAACTGGTAATGTAGATCTCTGGCATAATGAAACAAAACAAATTACTAGTTAATGAAGAAGGTGTCTTCTTCCTGATTGAATTCACTGTTTGAAGGTGTGGTGTTAACAAGTATTTCATACAGCACACTGTCAAAATGTTTAGTCTTTTTGGAGGTCAAAGCTCTAAATCAGACCTCCGGGGATATGCCTCATGTCCACCACCACCATTGAAATGACATATTCTGCCATGTTTCTTGTCTCCAGGCCAGCCAGTTTTCACAGTGAAGGCCTCTGTATGCTGACTAATTCTGGGCTGTTCCAGGCTTTGAAATAGGGTAAAATGATTTGATTTAACTTCCAATACATTACTTCCTCAAGGTCTCCTAAAACGACCATTGCTGGTACAGAAAACCCTGAAAGAGACAAAGTGAGGGTGAAAAATGATTTTTTTTTTGTTGTTTCTCATTTTTTGCCAAACAACAAATTTTCATCAGTTTACTACACATTGATCTGTTCCTGTTTATCTGCAAGAGATACAACCCCCAGTCCAATGGTAGTGTTGGCTGTTCTCTGCTATGTTCTGGGCAGAGTGGGCATAATGACGAGGGAAGAGGAGGGCGCAATGCCAAGCAAGAAATCAATACCTCAGGAAAATAAGATGCTAACCCAGCAGCTGCTGCAAAGAACTGATTTGGTGTGTGGGTGAGTCAGTGGAAGAGAGCGTGTGTGATTCTGCATGTGAAGTGCAACTCAACAGTCCTGTCAGAAAGGGCGAACTGAAACAAATTACATTTCCAAACAAGGTCAATGTTTAAACATATTACTGTGTCGCAAATACACGCACACACACATACATATCTATATCTTCTAAAGTTTGTGTTGCTCCACTGAATTTAGCTATGAAGTGTACAACATGTAACAGATGTGTATAAGGCTCCTACTCCACTGGCAGTGGGGTCTAGTTTCTTTGTCATAATGTGTCACTGAAAGGCTGTGCGTCCAAATTATTTCATTACTCTTTAATGAATTTAATGCTGTAAATTGGATTGACAGCTCGAAGGCTCTCCCACTGCAGCTGTTGTACTTAATACATGCTGCTGCATGAACTAAGCCACTGTACCTTTTCACTCACTGCTGTGCCATTAAAGGTATTCCATTTTCTGATGCGATAGTTATAATAAGCACGTAATTGTGCCAAATGGTCTGGATGGATTTTATAAACCCAAAAGCTGATGAATGACTGATAAAATGTTGCTCCATGTATAAGGTCAACCCTTCTGAACTAAAAAGGCCCACTAACCATATTTTTTTAAAGCCATCTAGTTTCGCAATTCCCTGTTTTCTTTAAAACAGAGAAGTCAGAATGTTGTGAGCAATTCCAATTATATCTGCAGGTTTCACTTGCACAATTTCTATTGAATTGAATTTACAACACAATTGGGATCTGCTCTAAACTGACCAACAGACCTTTTAATACAGAGACTAACATGTCAGCTACACTAATTTATTTTTTGTCTTGTAAATCCGCTGGAGGGGTATGTACATTAGTAAGCATTTTAGACACAGCAATAAACTGGTCAAACAGTTTGAGCTCTAATTAGCTGGGAAATACAGGATGCTCATTTTGTGAGAGACTGGGGCATCACAGCCTTTGTGGCCCTGTGATTATGCAGTGAGCCAAACACTCTTTGCTATTTTATAGCTTTGTTTTTGGTTTTTGGTCACTTCAAATTGATCATATTTAAAAACAAAAAAATAAATAAACTTCTATTTCAGACTGGCACTGAAACTTTAAATAAGGTAATGCATTTAATTTCATATTCAAAGTCATATTTTCATTTACTTTGTTGTCTGTCATTAATTATGCAGCATTTATTTTAATTTTTTTTTTTTATCTCACATGACTCTGCTCTGTCACTAAAGACAAGGTATGTGTTTTGTTAATCATATAATACTTATTTAATATAATTTATAGCTATAGATTTACTTTCAGGGTAAATAAAAAAATCTCTCACAAATAGAAATCATCTTGACAAATGGTTAAACAGTCAGTGAGAGTGGACTGATCTCCTCCCTCCATAAGCATGCATTCAAAGATCTGGCTGCAATATGGCGGCTGCACTGAAGTACAAGGTTTAACCACAAAGTAATGCAGCCAACAAAGTCTATTTCCAGTTGTTAATAATGTTTATTCTACTGACTGGTACGAGTACATAACAATGGCACGCAGGTTCACTATTGCAAAGTAAAACAGTTGGGGAATGGTAAGCAATGGACCAAATCACTGTGAGGAATATGAAGCTAATTATTAAATACCTAAATTGTAATAATAATAATAATAATAACAATAATAATGATAATAATAATTAGAAATACTTTGTTTTTACCAAAAGTTGGAAAAAATGTCGTGTTTGTATACGATATGTATCAATATGAAATTATTTTTACAATAACACACTGAGGAGGACGGTGTTATTTTACTGCCATGTTCACCCATGCATCCACTGATTCCACACCACTGGAGATGTGACCCTGTAAAGTTTATCCATACTTGCCCAAATACTTTTTCAAAATTTTTTACCAGTGAATAATCAGAATACATGTCAGACATCCAGGGTACCAAAGCTTGTTGCTGCTATTTTGTGACATAGACATTGATTTGATACAGTTTTGATGTTGAAACTATGACATGTCCCATGATATATCAAATTAGGATATGCAGGACATGTATTATCTTCATTAGCATGAACCACATGGGGGCATGTGGTTTTGGGGCTGATGTGACTTTGGTGTCACTTTTTTCCTAATCAGATGTAACCCAGTATCTACAGTAGCCACACAATAAGTCACAGTGAAGTCTTGAACATGAATGTGACAGCCATGCTTTCCATGTGATTCACGCTGGTGTGAACAGAGAAGTCTGTGGCCTGCCCTGCATCTGTCCGCCCACCCACCCAGCACTTCCTTCCCTGATGCTGGGTGCTGTCCAGGGCTGTACATGAGTCTTTGCCAGCTGGCAGCCGCTTGATGCTCAGGGCACAATCTCTACATGCACATGGACTCCATCTAAAACTGGCTGTGAACAGAATAAAGCTCTATGATCAATTAATCATAGATACCACACTTTACCTTGTGCCTATGGGATCATAAATTATATCCCAATAATTATAAAGCAGATTTATTTTGAAAGGGTTTTTGGTTTTACTATTAAGCAAAATACATGTTTTTTTTTTTGTTTGTTTTACCGTAAAATATTGACTTTGAAATATATTTTACATATTATGAGAAATTGAGATAATTGGGTTTAGGTCGTTTCTGCAGGACTCCAGTGATGAATCCAGATATCTGTTGTCTTGCTGGTTTTCCTCTGTAGCGTGAATTTGCTTTGTAGTGCATGCTCTGTGTGTGTGTGTGTGTCTAAAATTACTGCATATGGGGCAAGCTGTACTCTGTGTTCTGCTTTAAAACATAATGCAAGCTGTCTGTCTTCTCATTTGCACCTTTCTTGTCCAAAATCTTGTCTTCTACATCAGAAGGGCTGATTACTCTACAAATGTATATGCAAACTAAGAACAAGGCCTGGGAAATTTAGCCAATATGAATCTTAATTGTTTCTTAAAATCCTGAACCACTGAACATATGGAGGTTTTCTTAGGAACCTGGCATGGGGTTCACGTTGATGTCACTTTAACAACACAACAGTGATCTTCCCCAGTAGGACAACGAACCCCACCACACTGCGCAACTTCTTAGGAATGGCCATAAGATACCCCTACAAGCCAAACAAGCCCCTACATATATCTCCAACTCCACAGCCGCAGAGGACACACAGAGCTGCTGTCTTTGCAGCAGTGTGTAATGTCTGGCAACTTCCCAGTGAGGGACATTACACACTCTTAAAGATAGGGGTATAATAAAAGTCCATTTCTGAGAGTGTAAATATGTATAACTTAAATATGTACAACTATAAGAGTCAAAAAAGTACACTCACTGAACATGTTGTTAGGTACACCTTGCTACTACTGGATTAGTGCTAATTAATAAAGCAGCTGGTGAGTATATGATCGGTGGTGCAATCCTCAGATCATGCCACAGTAATAACAAGTACCCAAAGGTAAAGAGGTAACATTTAGACAAAAACTTGAGGAAACCGTTGACTGATCTCCAACTGATCAGTCTGCAAAAACTTTCAACAAACCATTGCAATGGGAACACCCTAAGGTTTCATCTTTATGGCCTTCTTTAGAACTTAAGGCAAACTGGAGGTCATGTCCTTCATATACAGTATTTTTATAGAGGATTGGTTGAAATGTGGTCATTTATTTCCTGACCTTAAGATGCATATGAGATCCGGAGGATAATCACTATGTGGCCTTATTTTTTTAAGCTATACAAGTGTTATCTCTGTACCTAAGGATACCCAACACAGGAGGTACATATGTGTCCCTATGCAGTAAAAGGTACACATTTGTACTTCCTGTCAATGAAAAATCTAATCTAAAAGAAATGGTGCAAATCCAACATCTAAAACCTGCTCCCTTGCTACTTGAGCAGCATGTAGCAAGGGGACAGGCAAAGAGCAGAGTCCAAAAACCATTCAAAACCATCCTAGCAACACGAAGATCGACCAAACTACTTAGTTTAAAGCTACGTCAGCTAACAAACTACTTAGATATTAAAATGTCCCTTAGGGATAACAGTGGGTTCGTCACGTCATGCTCCATCTATTACATTTTCGATTTGTGGCTCCACTCTTGCATTCTTTGTAAAGCTTTAGCCATTCAGTTGAAAAAAACTTTAACCAAAGTAGCGTAAAAAAGTCAAATGGTAAAATATCCTTCACTTCGAAGGAACCAAATAAAAGAAGAGGAAGAAAGGTTGGGCTATTGCCGGCCTCATGATTCTGTTGTGGCTGTATCAGAATGAAAAGCTAAAAAAAGAACGGGGCTAAAAGCTCCAGAGTTCAATTAGAGGGATGTTTCTTTTATGTTTCTTGACTGTTTCTCAGTGTATATTTTGAGTCTATTGTGATATACGCCTTGCCTCGAACCACATCTCCCATTAGGGACAATTACATTTTCTTTTGAAGCATGAAGGAACAGCATCTAAAATGTCCTGATAAAGGTCTAAAGACTGAAAGATTGCCAGTACAGAGAAGAAGAAAAAAAAAGAAAAGAAAAACATCTGAATTCCTGCCTCCCACGCGCTCTTTACTTGTCAGAGTGTTAGAATGTTAAGCCTGTGGCTGTGGCAGATTATCTTTTTTCAGCTCTTTGGGAGGTGTTTCTGCCTTCATTAGATCTGTGCTGTGATTCCTTTAGGTGGTGCATCTTAGCAGTAGGTGGGGCTCTGGGAATACCTCTGAAACAGGTACAACTGCAACAACAAATCGGAGACTGCGTGCTAAGTGCTTGTTTATCTACAAGTTGTGTTCTCTGTTCTCAGGAATAGAGATAGACCCCGCCTCTGATACAAGTTCATTATCCAACAGCTGGTGTATATCTGGTTTGAAACTTTTTTGTATGCAATATATATGTGTGTGTATAAGCAGTGTGGAATACACATGATCACATTCGTGTTACAGAGGGATGTACTGGGTTAAAGTTTGGCATCTGACAGTGCCAAATGTACCCATGCTTAGAATATACCAATTGCAGGGTGAAAAATGGCCCCTTCGACTCAGCTGTCAAACATTCGTAGGTGCTAAATCACAGGAGGACAGGCAGAATAGAGGCTTGTTTCTGTAGATAATACAATTTGGGGGTTGCTATTTATAGCACAACAGGAAGGTGGGAGGAGAGAGGAAATGAGATGCAAATGACCTCAGCATATTGACAGCCGAGATCTTACAAGCATATATGTATCGCAGAAAAGCAGAGGGTGATGAGAAAATTAGCACATTCCCACTCCAAAATGGGAATTACAGATTGAATGAGGAAGGGTAACAACACTTGACAATCAAGTGACTTTCCTCAAGTCCTGGTTGGGACTGCCCTTACTTAGCACTAACCAAGAGTAGGAGGTAACTTCTAACTCTGCTAAACATTGTAAATCCTCTTTTTCACAGATGCCTGGACATTAAGCTATCCTAACACCTGGGAAAACAGCCATTTTTAAACCTCTATGGTGCCTCAGTGGTTTTTAGGTCCAGATGCTTTTCAAGCACTAATGATGTCAGAATTAAAATACAGATTATAAGCCATTAAAAAAACAAAAAACAAAAAAAAAACATTACTATAGTTAGTAGTAAATATAATAATAATAAAGCATAAAAGGAAAATTGTAACAGAAAAAGTACTTGACTCCCTCTTGAGTGACACATTTGATTCCATTTCAGTGCACTTTGTTTTTAATGAGTCAGTGACTACCTCCAGTGGTAATCTTGGGAGAATCTGCAGAGCATCTTGGGTGCATTCACATGCGTATTTAATGTGTCTCTGCTCTGTCTGAACACAGCGCAAGCACCCAGGATGCTTGTTAATGCCAGATGCCAGCATGTAGACAGAGGGTCTATTCCTCCCAGTAGGTCTGGGACATAAAGACACAGAGACATGCTTCTTCTAAGCCATGTAGTAAAACACTGGCACAGGCAGATGTTTGAAGTTTTGTACTCAATTTAACAACTCCTGTGATGCAAATCAGGTCAGCAAAATCCAGACACTCTTTAGGATGATGACATAAAAGAAAGGAAATAAAATAGAAATCAAACAGATCATTGTCATTTGTAGTTAGTAGACAGACAGTTTTAATATTTCCCTCAAGTTCGTATCATTACCTATATAGTAACAAAGTGTTGCTGGTTTTGAAACATTGGCTGAGGCTGCAAATATTGGCTATGATCAATTAGGCTTAAAAATTAAATCATCTTATTTAAAAACTCCAATAGATTTCCTAAAGGTTTGCACAGTTGTAATAAGGTATGGGCAGCATATTAAGTGGAAAATCTCTAAACTAAATAGTTTTTCCCCTTTCTTCCTTTTTAAAACGAGACCTTTAAAGAAAAAGTGGTAACGAGTGGACCATACATTCCCCAGGGTGTGAATTTGTCTGTGAGTGGCTGACTTTTTTTTTGCAGCCGAATAGTTATATAATAGCATTGGTGGTCATACAGGTGTATGTACCTTGTCAATATATTACAAACTTGATTACACAGGATGGCAAAACATAAAGCGATGAAATATTGAAATATTCTTGAAACAGACTGTTTATAGACTAAATGAAGCTTAGCAGATGTGTCATCAGGAAAACTACAATCATTGTTACTGGAGTTGAACTCATTACCTGCTTCAGCCTGGGCTGCAGTAGGCCAACAAAAAGAAAGACAAGAAACATCCTCCAGCTGCAAACTATCCAGTTTTCAACCCTGCTGACATTCATGCCTCTTTACAATACTGTTGTAGTAAAAAATAGTTCATTTTTGTAGCGTGATTACATTAAGATTTTGAATATTTTTCCCATAAAATGTAAACAGTATAGTATCTTGGCTTGATTTTTCCCCTCAACACATTGTGTAGGTTGTAACATGACCTCCTGCAACACAGAAAAAACACTGTCGTCTGCATACAGAAGCCACTGCTATTTTTCCTGCTTGAGAGGCACCTCATTTTAATTAAAATGATACTTGTTGGAAATACATATGGTTTGTGTTTCAAAAACATTCAAAGAGCTGTATATATGGCTTCCATAATAAGTTGTAGTTTTATCAGTTTCTTATTTTGTTGTGTTTTGAAGTATTGTGTTCCCAAGTGAGTCTTCACAGTAATGAGAGCTTAACTGGTAGCAGACATCTATTAAGTGAGTCTGAGCACTAATGCAAGTTCTCATGTGTCAGACAAATTACGTAACTGAGTGCCATGAAATCATCTGATAAATGTTTACTGAGGTCAGCAGGTTCCCATAGATTTCTATATAAAAACATATGTGAGCAAAAAATTAGTTCATGCATTTATTACTTCCAGGCTGGACTACTGTAATTCATTATTATCAGGATGTCCTAAAAACTCCCTGAAAAGCCTTCAGTTAATCCAAAATGCTGCAGCAAGACTACTGACAGGGACTAGAAATAGAGAGCATATTTCTCCTGTGTTGGCTTCCCTTCATTGGCTTCCTGTTAAATCCAGAATTGAATTCAAAATCCTGCTCCTCACGTACAAGGTCTTAAATAATCAGGCCCCATCTTATCTTAATGACCTTGTAGTACCATATCACCCTATTAGAGCACTTCGCTCTCACACTGCAGGCTTACTTGTTGTTCCTAGAGTATTTAAAAGTAGAAT
>VUQG01030007.1:0-10572 GCA_015106755.1 Etia nguti | reverse complement strand
GATCAGCTGTTTATTTCCTGGGCTAAACCACATGTTGGCAAGCCCGTTAGCAAACAACGCATTTCCCACTGGATTGTTGAGGCAATCCAATTGGCTTATTCCAGCACGAGTCTGTGGTTCAGATGGGCTTATCTGGCAATGCAGGAGTCTGCATATCCCCATAGTGAGACACTGAAATGAATGTTTGAAAGAGAACTTGAGGTTACTCTATTCCGTAACCCCCGTTCTCTGATAACATGAGTGAGGTGTCTCACCAGATCACCCTCCTTGCACGAAGCGAGGAAGAGGTGAGCTTATCTTGAATGACGGGTGGAGCTGTGTCACACCCTTTTATAGAGAGGAGGGTGGCCCCTCCCTGACGCAAGCGTCACGACTGCCAGCCAATGCTGGCTGGAGTAATGACAAAGAGGCTTCTGAGGACAACGCTGAGAGAGCGTTCCACATAGTGAGACACCTGACTCATGTTATCAGAGAATGGGGGTTACAGAATAGAGTAACCTCAAGTTTTTCTCAGTGTGGAGATGTAAAGTATACGACTGAAACCCTTACACACAGGAAACTCTACTTCAAGCATTGAATGGAGCATGTGGTGAGACAGGAGTGGAATCTTGCCAGGGCTGGATTCGGCATGCTAAACGATTCTTTCCTCGTTGCCTTGCAAGGGAGACCATAGCATGTGATGTGGATGAAGTCCTGTGGCCTGACCCAGCACAGAGGCATGATGCTGAGGCAGAACAAATTATCTGAACATGCTGTAAAAATATATAATTTATTTTATGTATATATAACTTTTTTACTGCAGTTTTTGTTTTGTTTTGTTTTTTTTGTTAAAATGTGAATACAAGAATAATTGAATGAATAGATAAATATTATTTTCCTGCTATCCCACAGTGTTTTGTATTTATTTTTGTAGTGTATAATCGTTGCTAAGTTGTGTTTGCACATTGGCTGGTTTTGTGTGGCTTTTGACAGTAGTGCTTGATTTTGAGTGAAGTTAAAATAGTTTTGGGTCAAATGTTTGGTTTTGGAAGACAAGTCGAAGGTTTTGTGAGTGTAGCTTGAATTGTACAGTTTGTTTAGTGTTTTGAGACAAAGAGATGAGATTTTAGGAAATGTGTTTTAGCAATTCAGAAAAACTGTAATAGCTTGATCTACAAAACCAAAATTTGCTTGAAAAATATTCAGTCATCAGAATCAATGAGCTGATGTCAGTTTTCTGTCGACTCATTTCTGCACCTCTTGTTTTTGTCTTATTTCAGATTGTGCTCCCTCATATTGTCACGTTTTATCTTTTCAACGTTGTGTTTTTCACAGGTGAACGACCTCCCAGATTTCCTCAGTAGGAAGCACCAGGAACGCTGCCAGCACATACGGATTGTCTACATCACCGAAAAACCTGCAGCGAAGCAACGCAATTGGTTAAAGAGAGACAAGAAAGAGGGGCTTCCACCTGCAGCCCCGCCCTCTCACAGAAACAGCCACTGTCCTGAAATAACGAGCACATTACAAGGTAACTGAGACAGTTTGTGTGATTTATTCAGTCTACGCAATGCTAACAGACTGAAGTTTATCCTTTTTGTAAGAAGCGTCAGAGACGTGTGGAATGGTTTTATCAGAGATCTGATCCTTTTGAAAGACACCAGTGAGGTTTATGTGTCGTCTTATTTCTGTATCTGTAACTCTAACCATCCTGTGTGTCCATTTCCTCCACAGGATTTTCCACAAAGAGGTGAGTAAAACACACACACACACACACCAAAGAAGCATGTTTTATTTTAGGGTACTCACACATGAAGGGTTTTAAGTCCTCCCTGCAAACACAATATGTAACGCCAGCGTTGAATTTGGTTATAATAATTTCAGAAGCTGCAGAGTGTGCAGGAATGAGGCGGACAGTGAAAGTTTGTGTGGGGACTTCAACACTGTAATGTGGTTGTCTGTTGTGAACATGTTAACAACTGAGCCACTTTACCTGAGTATGTAATGACCGCCTCAGTGTCTCAGGTAGCTCATGACTTATTTACTCCAGGGACTAGTTTACCTGCTGTTCATTAACATGTTCACAGAGTAACTCCAGTGTTGCTCCTCAATATCACACCTGCAGAGCTTCATCCACACACCAGGCAGCAGGTAACACCCACCGTGGTCCATAATTTATCCTCTTTAAGCAGAATATGCCCACTGATGATTAAAATGTAGAGATGTGCTTTCCAAACATGTTTTTATAAATTCACACAGCATGAGAACTTGCTGGTTCGCTGGTAGTCAGTTTGCATTTTTACTTGGTAGCATCCGGGACTCCAATCCTCCTTGAGTTCTTCTGTGGATGAGGCAGGAGGTGGAGGGAGGAAGGAACAGATTTACTGTCACCGAACTGTTTCCTGGTTACAACGAAGTGCTGTAAAACAGACGCAAACAGCATAAAATGTAAAAGCCGTCTCACGCTAATGTTCCCTGCTGCTCAGCTGTGCTTACCCCCGGGGGGTCATTAAACATACACACTTGTCTTTCACTGCCACCCCCAAACCTTAAACTGCTTGTTAAGTTGAATCTAAGGACGAACTGACAGCGTGAAGTCTCAGGAGCACGAATAGCATGACTTGGTGAATCTAGCTGACAGCTCTTTCTGTTTTTAAGCTGCAACATTTGTGCAGAAAAACTATAAAGAAGTTCTGAGATCATGAGGCCTGCAGAGGGAACTATCCCAAAGCAAACCATATTTTATTTGGCTCTAATGTGAGCTTCATTTACTACATGAACCTCGTGTTGTGTTCAGGTAGACTTCAAACTAGCAACCGAGATCATTAACTGATCAGGAAGGTGTTTTTAATTGTTTTGTGCAGCGCTTCAGCTGGAATATGACATGAAGCTCACACAGTTGATGATGCAGACACTTCACAGAAACCATAAACCTGATGTCTTCGCCGTTTCTTCTGTCCAGCAGCCAATGGAGGAAGGAGGAGCTCCCCCCAGTATTAAAGCACACCCGCTCAGCCTCGTGCCCGAACCCAGAGACTCTTGGCCTCATGAGAGTCCCACAGCCTCCCCCCTTTTACTCTCCCTCAGTCTCACCCGCCTCATCGCCACCGCTCTCAGAGGAAAGCCTGAAGACCCTCGAGAGTGGTCAGGTATAAACGGGCTGTTGTTCCGATGAAGATCTACTCAGATTTACTCTGAAGTAACTTACACGAGGGTCACATGTCTCTGTAAATTTGGTCGAGCTATGTTTCCCGTCATGACCCCGCCGCTGTGCTGTTGCAGTTACAAAGGGGGATTGGTTCGGTCCTGTCGCGCCTGCTGAGACGAGGCTGCGTGGACAGCGAGGAGGAGCGGGAGGCAGAGCTGCACCTGTACGCTGTCTCAGAGACGTCCAGACTTTACCTCCACCTGCAGAGCTCGTGGAACAGCTTCAGTATAGTGAGTGAAGACTGTCTATGAAGAACATTTAACACATTGACTGTTAGCTTTAGAAATGTTGTGGTTATTTAGATGAAAATGGAGCTTAAAGGTGCCCTGTGGAGTTTTGGAGTATATAAGTAAATGTCACAGTCTGCAGGTTATACAGCGCGTATGCTGTGTGGTGATATTGACTTTAAATGCAGACACAGAAAACGGGGATTAACAAAAGACAAGCTGTTTGTTACATACACACAGAAGGGTAATCAGGGAAGTGGAGACAGCTGGGAGAACGGGAGACAGCTGAGCTAAATCGCAGAGGATGAGACAAAAGAAACAAAACTGAAAGCAAACACAAGGAACAGCTATCAAAATAAAGCAGGAAGTGAGACACAACTGAAAGGGGGACAAGAAAGACAAAAGGACAGAATGAGAGCACTAAAGGGAACTAATCACCCTAAAGTGATCTGTAACTACACTGAGAACTAGTTTAGTTATAACGATAGCTCATAAAAGCTCATAAACAGAAAGAAAATAAGACAAAACAGGAAGTATAAAATGAAAAAGTATAAAAGTATAAAACATTTCTCCAGTGGAAAATGTGTCTGATGGTGTCCTCCCTCAGATTCCAGAGGAGTGTTAATGAGAGTGTGTGTGTGTGTGTGTGTCTGTGTGTGTGTTCAGAAGTCCACCCTGTTGTTAGATCCATTCTACAGCAGGAGGAACCGCGCTTCATTGTCTGCTCGTGCCATCAGGTAACAAACTGCTCAGTGCAGACTGCAGACACACAACTTCCTGCTTATCAAGTCAGAATAAAGGTCACAGGTCAGTTTGTTACTGTGGAAACAGAAACTCTGGAGTATCATTCACTCATAGAATATACTGGACATAGCCACTGTGACGTCACCCACTGGTTTTGGGCTCCATTCTACTGATTAGTGCTGCAGATAATCACTGAAGCTGAGGCTTCCTGGAGTAGCTGTAGCTCACAGTATGCCAGCTCCCCACAAAGCTCCAGCTCAGTGACTGCAGTTAGCTGAGGTGAAGCCTAGCAGACAGCTAGCAGCTACAGCCACCTGCATCAGCCACCCATAATCATGCAGAAGTTCAGATTCAGGAGAACTGCAGCTCTTTCACATCAGCTCCAGATCTTTCATTGCACATTTAATATTTGCATACATGTACATTTGTTTAGTTTACATTTGAGTGGAGCTTTATTAATGAGACATGAAATGTTTTTAATGAACTGAAATATTATTTTATCTTGGCTGAGCTGTAGCGCTCATATTCCAATATAAAGATTTATATAAAGACATTTCCAGAGATTTCGACCTGCTCTGTGAAACCTCTCCTGAGCCCTGAAGGTTCATCACAGAGATGGGATGTGACGAGTTTAGGCTCATTTAAACTCGTTATTGCTAACAGGCTCAAATGTCGGTGTTAATGATGATGTTGTGTTTAAATCAAGTGTTTCTGTGTGAAGCTGGGAGCGGACGGCTCACCTGTTTGGCCAGCTGAGCTCCGAGCTCCTGCAGGACGGGATCAGCGTGGAGAGTATGTACCTGCTGCTGCAGGAGCTGAGGACCGCCGCTCACCGCAGCGTTACGGTGCGCCGGCTCTTCTGGAGGGTAACACTTATAAAACCTGCACTGCAATGTGTGTTTGACGTGCAGAACCTGCCTGTGAGTTGCAGTGAATGACTCATTTTCTGTTTTCCAGTCCAGTGAGGTGTGTACTTTCCTGCTCCGCACTCTGGAGGGATGTCTTCACGGCCGCCAGAGCCTCGGTCGACTCTACACAGCAGATCAGCTCCTGTAAGCCCAGTTTGTGTGACTCAGCCGGTGTTCACAGCTCCACAGAGGCGAGATTTCAGATTCATTAAAAGCTTTTCCTCTGACTGTGTTCAACATGGCGATTACAGAGATGATGTGCATTATTTCACAGCTGTTTCCAGAAAGCGGGTTTACTGAAAACTTCAGGTATTTGAAGCCTGAGATGAGGGAAACTGAGTTTTCTTTAAACAAGCTAACTTAGTTTGCATTAACAACATAACACGCTGTGAACCTAACCTGCTCACTGGCAGGTTTCCTCTCTGTGCCGCCTCCTGTCGAGCCTGAAGCAGTTTCACCTCCTCGTTCGTAAAGTTGATAATAAAGAACATGTAAAGAGCCGAGGTTTAGATTATACTCCCACTAATGTTCGCACTTATCGGTACAGAGGACAGAGAAGACAGGTCCTGTTATTGTTGTGTGCGGTTATACCAACAACAGAAGTATTCACAGGATTCAGTTTGTTCAGGAATAAATCCAGGGTGAGTGGATGAAGACTGCGATATTACTTAAAACAATGAAAGCATTCATCTGCATATGTGATAACATTTATTGTAATAAAATATTAATAACTAACTGCAGGTCATATCTTCCTTGATGTGTGTTGCTATGACGATGATGACGAGCATATGACTGAAGCTCTGCTGTTTGTGTTTCAGACTGAGCTCTCTGATCGTTGACACGCTCGCCATCATGTTCAGAGAGACGGAGGTCGAAGCTGCCAGACTCAGCCTGCTCTCTGCCAAAAAGTAAACAGAACACAGTGTATGTGTGTGTTTGTTCCTTTGGTAAAACAGTCCTCATTTCAGATATGCTGAAATATCTGTTAGCAGCTCCTGTAAAGGCCAAAAAGGAGCTTATACTGGAATACAGAGATTTTCTATGTATCTACAAGTGAGGGATCAGCATCTAAGTCAATACACTAACTGACACTGTGATGATACACTGTGACGAAGAGGACAACAGAACTACTCCAGGGGCTTAGGATCAAAATGAAATGAATACTGGACACATTAAGTTAAATGGGAAGAGAACATTGGCATATCACACGAGGCTGGAGTTCATGGTTGAGTTCACAACATCCACTAAAGAAGTGGCGAGTAAACATCGGTCGTTTTTTATCACATATCAGGAGTAAATTGTCCGAGTCATTGGAGGCAGTGCAGAAACCAAAGTATCTGAGGAAAAGTTAAAATGCTGAGATGGGAGATTCCCTGTACTGCTGAAGTTTAGGATTTTTGCCTTTTTAAAGAGGATGTGGTTACAAAAGAAGAATGTGTCTTTGTGAAATATTACAAAAGAAAAATTCTTGTAAAAACTGGTATAAGAAGAAATGTACACTGAGTCGTGGCTTATAGACTGATGTTCCCAAGTGTGTTTTTGAGGTTTATCTATTAACAATAGTAAATAAAAAGTGAGAAAATAATAAATGTGATTATTCTCAGGGATTTTCTATCATTTCTTTGGTTGCAGCTGGAGATGCTTTCCTTTGCTGTAGTCTGGTGAAACCCGGAGAAAAGTTATCAAGCTCATTTCCAGATGTTAGCACACCTTCCCTTTTCTGCATTAACTGTTGTCTCCCTGCAGAGGCTCTCTGGCCTCCCGAATGCTGCTTGCCTTAATATGTGACCCTCAGCCACAAACTCGCAGCGGAGGATCTCTGACAGACTCAGAGGTGAGCTGCTCTCTGCTCACATCAAGTGTCGTTCATGTGCCTTCGATGCATTAAGCCTAGTCTCTCTGACAGCTTCAGGCCTTACTCGCTGAGTATCTGGACACCGCTGCCTCTCTGCTCTTTGAGCTGCTGCTCGTAGGCCACGTGGTGAGTTTGATAAAGCATACAACAGGGGGCGCTTCTCAGCTGTGAGTAAAATGTGTTTATGCAACATGTCAGGCTCTCCTGGGAATTACAAAAACTCAACAATGGTCCAAGAAAGCTCTGTGTTTATTTCTTGTTACGTGGATATTCAGTTTTTGTTCAACTCTTCGTGTTTCAGACCAGCAGGTGTGTCTCTGCTGACAAGTTCCTGTCTGTCGGCTGGATCATCAGAGTCCTGCAGCCTCATCCCCACCTGGTAAAGGTCTCATCAGATTTAGTTGTGATTTCTGTCAGAATGATAAGAATAACTCAAACGCTGACCCTCTCTGCCCCCGCAGCTCTCCTTCATTGGTTACCAGGTCCAGCAGGTGGTGCTGGTTCTGACAGGCCTGCAAGTGTCGGTCCTGAGTCCCGTTCAGTCCGTCCTGCTGTTCCAGCGCCTCCACCTCCTGCTGGCCTGTCTGCAGTACAACAGCCAGCTGGCTCAGCACCTGCGCTCGCATTTCAGAGAGGAGTTCAGGTATGCTCAGGACAGCCACGACAGTCACATTAACTTCTTATTATAAAGAAGAAATGCGTAAATGCTCCAAAGTCTGACAGCTCTGATCTGTTTCTGTCCTGCAGATACTCTGTGATGCCGTCGGGCTCTGAAGAGAAGCTGCCACCTCACTATCCCATCAGCCGACCCACTCTTAGACTTGTCGAGCACATTCGGACTCTTATGCTGCTCAGGTGACTGAACACCAGCGTTCTCCTAACCTTCACTTTACACACAGGCATCTTCAGTGAAGGAAGCAGGATTTGGAGTCCTCGGGGTGCTCTGCTGAAAGTTTCTGGATTATTATCACAGACATCTTACTGTTACTCCAGACAGAGAGATGTAGATATATGCTTGGCCTGTAAAGACTCTTCAGATGATGTGCACTCTTAATAACCTGAAGCTGTTTTAAATGCAACTTTTATTTAGTTCTTTACTTGCCTCTCCTAAGCACATACTAAAGGAACCACTGTGAGGGACTCCATGGTTTAAAGCTGTCTGCCCATCGCCATTTTGATTTCCTGCAGCCAGAATCTTAACTTCTTGGACCGTCTGTTTAACTTTTTGTTTCATTCTTTTCATTTTTAACAAAGAAAGACAACATTCAGTTTAAAATAATACAAACAAAGCTCTCCTCAATACAACTTCTTTATATAATTTTGAGTTCTTTTGGCTAAAATAGATGTTAAAATGTTATGGTCTTTTCCTTCCTTATATATGGCTGTAATAATTGCGTCCAACCATGATTTTGGCGGCTCTCCTCAGTTTAGTGTATACATATATACTTTGTGTAATATGGGGTTATTTGTTGATTTATTGTTTTTAAATTTACCAATGACTCTTTTTTATTTTATTTTATTTCAACTTCTGTGATGGTACTACTAATTTAGTTGCTTCCATCTTTGACAGTTTAGCCAATTTAAGGGGTTTAAGGAACTCAAATTCTTTTTGTTTCTGAGGTTTTTGTGCTTCCTCTTTTACAACTGTCTGTAATATTTTACAAAAGTATTTGATATTTCTTTAGGATGAGTTTCAATTAAGTTGGTCTCTGGATTTCTAATCTTAGGAACTGTGCCTTTCTGAGCTGAAAGGCCAATAGCAGTTTTTATTAATATATCTGAGACCCTCTTCTGCCTTGTATGGTAGTAGCTCATCTAATTGTTGTCTAGCTCTTTTAGCTTTTTAAATGTAGATTGTTTATGGTCCCTCTCTAGTCTTTTTACTTCGTCTTTAAATGGTCATTTGATCCTATATTAATTTTCATAACAACTGGGCTATGGTCAGAAACAATGACTGGTTCAGTTGTCGTCTCTTTTATCCTATACCTTTCATTTTTTGACATGAAAAGTCTATCCTTGTGTAGCTTCCATGAATTTGCGACATGAATGTAAAATCTCTGTTGTTAGGCTGAAAATGACACCAGACATCCACCAATTCCAGTTCAGTCATCATACCTAATAGGTCATTTTGGACTGAGGTTTTATTATTGCCAGCAATATGTCTCGTTTAGTATTCAGAGTACAAGTTAAAATCTCCTCCTCTATGTATAATTCCTTCTCCTTTATCTGCCACAAGAGATGCAATCTGTTTTAAAAAGCGCAGTCTTCATTTTGGGCATACACATTTAAAATTGTTATTTTTATGCCTCCTATTGTTCCAGTTACCATGACAAAACGACCTTTATGAGATGCTGTATCTCAGGTAGGTGAGTTTCTTGAATCAAGGCCACAGAGCACTGCAATTTCTTTAGGCTTTTTTCTCTTGATTGGGCTAATGATTCTGCTTACATTATAATTAACAAAATTTAAATAAGTCATAATCTCTGTACAATAATATGATATGCTTCCGTGATTTAAACAAATATGTCCAATAAACATGTTTAACTGTCTAACTATGTGTTGACAGCTCCGTGTCCCCCTTTCTCTGCAGCACGTTTTGAATTGGAGTTCCTTAAGCAGTGGCGCAGCCTCTGTTAGTGTTGCGAAGGTCTTCTCTGTGGTATCCAATTTTATTTTCACTTCTGCCGGGTACACACATTTTGCCTGCACTTTCTTTTTATTTTAGTTGTTTTATGATTTCTTGAACCTTAGCTCTTTTCTTTTCTAGATTGGGAGTGTAGTCTTGATCGAAGAAGATCTGTTTATCTTGGAAGAAGACCTGTCTCTGGCTCCATGCTTACTGTATAATCTTGTCTTTCATTGCTGCGTTGAGGAATGTCACTATTATTCTTGAAGTATCTCTTTCACAAATCTGACCGTATCCTTTCCTTCACTTCCTTTTAAGATCCTAATGTTGTTACGTGTCAATCTGTCTCGGAGATCCTTGAACTTTGCTGAGAGGTCCATATCGCGGTGAATCAAGTACTGCAATCCCCTTTGGTGTCGCATGACTCTGAGCCATAGTGGCTCTTTTCTTTTTATGTGTCTGGTTGGCTTGGGTCGCTGGCATTGGTGTTTAAGCTAGCTGGACTCGATGGTCTCTGTTTACGTTCTTTTTCTTTCCAGGTATCTTTGTTAAGAGTTCTTTCTTTCGCGGCTGTACGTATTTTGTAGGAGTTTATTTATTTAGCTGCCTATTATGTATAATAGCCCCTTATTTTCTAGTTGTCAAGCAGAACCTTGCGGCTATGCTGCTTAATCTCCGGTGACGCCATGGATGGTAAATTACCATATTTTCCGGACCATAAGGCGCACCAGATTATAAGGCGCATTAAGCGAAAGAAAACAGTCAGATAAGTCAAACTTTACTCAACTCATTCTTCTTGCTTCCTCAACTTCCGTAGCATTGATTCATTAATGTTGAATTCTCTTGCAGCTGCTCTATTCCCATGTTGTTGCAGTATATTAATAACTAACCTCGTATTGTGGATGGATTATCTCAGTTGTTCTCCTGACTGAAGTTTGGCCGTTTACAGCATCCTGCCATGCGATTACATTTGTGCCTAACCATCGGGAACCCTCACGTTAACTTTTATCGAGTGGAAAAAAGTT
>VUQG01030003.1:0-21023 GCA_015106755.1 Etia nguti | reverse complement strand
GCAACATCAGAAAGAAGGAACACGAGAAGCTGGAGAAATACCAAGGGCTCAGAGAAGAGCTCGAGAGGATGTGGAGGGTGAAGGTAACAGTGGTCCCAGTGGTAATCGGAGCACTAGGTGCGGTGACTCCCAAGCTAGGTGAGTGGCTTCAGCAGATCCCAGGAACAACATCGGAGATCTCTGTCCAGAAGAGCGCAGTCCTAGGAACAGCTCAAATACTGCGCAGGACCCTCAAGCTCCCAGGTCTCTGGTAGAGGACCCGAACTTGAAAGTTAGACCGCCCGCAGGGGTGAGAGGGGAATTTTCTGTGTGTGTGTGTGTGTGTGTGTAATCACTTTCTAATATGTAAGATCAGAATGAGTCATCGCAACTTATTCTATTAGAAAATCATTGTGAGTTTTCCACTCCTAATTCAACCAATATTCTTGGCTTCCCAAATTTGTGCAGCATAAACTCCTGGATTACTGACTGCCTATCTCACTGTTAGGAGCTGGGATGGCTTGTGTTTTGTTGTGTTTGTCATTTCCCTTTTGGGGCAGGCGGGAGGGGCTCTGATCCTCGAGACTCCCCAACACACCTGTGGAGCATCAGGTGGTTGCTCTGTAACCAGTCAGCCAGTTATACAACTTCACCAGCCCAGAAAAGATGACCATGGAAAAATATTTCAAGGTGTCGCTGTGGGGTGGCTAAATTCGTCCATCTTTCTCGCCCCTAACTGCTGGCTTGTTTTTTGTGGGGAAAAAAGGACAGGACGCTCAGGCCCTATATTGGCTTTCAGGGGCTTAATGAAATAGCTGTTAAAAACAAATATGCTCTGCCTCTAATTTCTTCATCTTTTGAACCATTACAGGAGGCAGCTGTTTTCACAAAACTGGACCTCTGAAACACCTATCACCTGGTGCGAATACAACAAGGACAGACCCCTGCAAAATTAAGGCAATAGTAGAATCGCCGGCTCCCTCCACATGTAAACAACTTCAAAGATTTCTAGGCTTTGCTAACTTCTATTGCCACTTCATTAGAAACTACAGCCAAATAACACTCCCACTTACCAAACTCACTTCTCCCACTCAAGCCTTCCAGTGGACACACGAGGCCCATCAAGCATTTTCAAAATTAAAAGAGGTCTTCAGCACCGCTCCCATTCTTATCCATCCTGACACCTTCAAGCAGTTTATTGTGGAGACACAGGTATCCGGGAACTCCTAGCAATTTAATTTAAGTGTGGACTAATCACATTAACCTTTACATTTGGCATGCCAAGAGACTGAACTCCAGGGAGACTGGGTTGCAGTTGTTTTTCAACCGGTTTAACTTCACCATATCCTACCAGCCTGGCTCATGCAACACTAAACCCAACATGAGACCTTTGCACGCTACAAGAGCCACAATCAAGTACCTCACGGTTTTTTATATCCCTTTCCGGTTCAGAGTTGTCAATGGTCACACATAGCTTTAGACTCTCCTTAAATCATTCAGTCATATTAACTATAGTCGACAGGTTCTTCGTACCTCTCTCTAAGCTTCCATCGGCCCTAGAAACCACCACTCTACTTGTTAATCACGTTTTCAGACAGCACGGGATCCCCCTGGACATTGTGTCTGACAGAGGTCCCCAGTTAGTTTCTGATGTTTGGAAGGCATTCTGCATTGCCTTGGGAGCTAAAGTGAGTCTGTCTTTAGGCTACTCTGGCATTACTCTGGACTGTGAACAGAACCCGTCATCTCGGAGATCGGAGGACAACCTTGTCTCTGCACTACACCATTGGTCAACAGGTTTGGTTATCATCAGTGAACATTCCTTTGTTATGGGAAAATTCTAGTTAACCCTCACATTTATATTTAGTTGGTTAGAACTTCACTGTATGACTTTGTATAACCTTTGTATGCTTAGATGAAGTGTGTGTGTGTGTGTGTGTCACTATGACCTCGTAAAAAGCTGCTTAGCTAGGTGTAATGATGTTTCACTATGTTATCTGCTAACTGTTTTGCTCAGAAGGATGAAACTCCAGCGTCAGGTGCTGGCGTGGGAAATGATAGTGGGAGTTGCTCTCTGCCCAGCCACAGCCCGTGAGACAGAAACCTATCGTAACTAAAAGATACAGAGAGTTATGTGTGGGGGGTATAAAAGAGGAGCTGAGACGTCCCAACGGAGGAGCTGGCATAACTGTGAACTGTGTTGGTTGATGTGTGTTGGCTCTCCTGCACACAGTAATAAATAGTTTGACCACAGCTTTTTCTGTGTTGCAGACTTTATTTACAAAATTCCATGACACCTCTCAAGTGCATGTCCAAAAAACTGGCCCCAGGTCCTTTTGTCATCCAGCGCATCATAAACTCTGTAACCGTATGGTTGAAGTTGCCCTCCTCCATGAAGGGCTGTGAGCCTTAGGACTCACACACCTGTAGATCATCAGGCGTCATCAGCTAGGCTATTTAAGGAGCAGCATGGCAGAGGTCTAGTGTCAGAGTATGGTCTCAGGCACAAGTGGTAACAAGTCAGTCGTTTTTCATGTACAAATACTGCGGTAATCAAAGTATTTACGGGAGTCGTTCTCACGTGTTTTCCTGCCAGCTTGCTTTGCTCTCAACCCGGCCATCCACAGCCTGAGGATCACTTCCACCGATGCCAGTTTGCCTTACTGTGGTTCTTTGGTTTACCTCCCTTGGATTTCAGTCACCCTGCCCGACTACACCTTCACTGACTTGCGCAAACCCATTATTCAGTAGCCACCAGCTGTCATTCACCTCCTACATCGTTCCCTCTCTCACCTGGAGACCGCTGGGAGCACTGTGAGAATCATGTTCTTTGATTTCTCCAGTGCCTTCAACACAATTCTTCCCACGGGCCTGAAGGACAAGCTGGAGAACTCAGGAGTGGACCATCACCTCACAACATGGATACTGGACTACCTAACCCGACCGACCACAGTACGTGAGAACCCACAGGGTCCTCGTACTGCAGACGAGAAGTTTCCAGCATCTGATATTCGCAGGTGGTATCTCGTCCAGATACTAACCAGGGCCCGACCCTGCTTAGCTTCTAAGAACAGACAATTTTGTTGTTGGTGTGTTCAGGATGATGTGGCATAGAGCCCACCAACTGTTTCATTAGGAATTATTGCCAAGTTGCTTTGCCACTAACCTAGCTCGCCACTTCCTTCAGGCCTTTCCTTGGGTGCATCAAAGCTGTCTTCTAAAAATGAAGATAAAAGCTCAATAAGTTAAGAATAAGTTTAGCACAGGATCAGTTCTGGTTCATCCTGAACCAACCAAACAGTTCAGTGTCACTAAAAGTGTCTTTGGCTCAAGTCTCTCCTACTTCCCTGGTTCCAGCCAGCTGCTAAAAACAGGAAAGGCATTATTTGATGTCTGGGATGCCCTGCCCTGCCAGCCTCCCTGACACTGCCACCAAACCCACCACACTCACCCTCCTCTGCAGCAGAGCCACAGACCACAAAAAAAAAAATCTTTTAAAAAAATTTTCGTGTTTCTGGATTTCACTTACATGGAACTGTGATCTCATCTGCCTGCCCACTCCACATCACAATCCCAAACCATTCTTTTTTAGTAAATCTTTCAAGCTTCAACAGTGTTTTCTGCCATGGACCTTCATCTTCAGTTCACTGCACAGATATTTACTCAGATTCAAGTCGGGGCTTTATCCAAGTCACATTCACTTTGATTTTCTGTAGTTAGTTCTTTACAAGCAGCTGCATATATTTTTGGTTGTTGTAATGTTGTGCTTGAAGGGTTCTGTCAAAGTTCACATCAAAGGTTACACGTTCTTTCTGTTTTTTCATGATTCCTTTCACTTTGACAAGATTTCCAGATTCCCACAGCATAATAGTCCTTCCACAATATTTCACTGTGGGGCAGTGTTTTGTTTTGGTTGCACACCTCTCCCTCATCATTCATTATTGTCTTAGCAGCTGTTCTTGGGTCTTTAGACACATCTCTAACTAGTTTTATTTCCAGAGCCTTTGAGTTTTTTCACATCCTACCTTTGCTAGGCTTGTTCTGCACTGTGTGGCTCTCTTGATAATACTTCTTGATAATACTTCTCACTCCAATTCCTGTCATTTGGAAGAACTGTGATAAATTTGTATATCAATCTCCTCCATTGTGAGTATCACAAATTCTTTTTCCCCAAGTCTAAACTCATTTCTTTGTGTTTGGTAAAATGCTTTTTGAAGTGACAGCTCAAACTCTTGCTGAAACTTTATACTGAGTGTAAATTGGAAGATAACCAAATTTTAACTTGATTTTACAAGCTTTGAACATTACAAAGTTACAGCATATCATTACACAACAGTGGTTTGTGCTATAGTCAATAAAAAGGCAAGTTTTCTCAAGGCAAATTGTCCAGAATAGTGTACGTCAGTTCAATGCTGTGTTATGCTACAATAGTTTTCCTTGGTCAGAAGGAGAGGCTGACATCCAGGGAGTAGATTGTAAGAGGTGGAGTTTATTTACATTCAGATGGATGGTACAAGGAGCTATGGCAAAGTGTAGGAGGATGTGGCGGGGTGATGTGGTGTGGTTTCTGTAACTAAGAACAAGAAATACATTACAACATGAATAAAGATTAAAGGGTAATAAAGCTGGTGGCCAATTCCTCCACAACAAACCTGCTAAGGAAATGCATCAATCTAATACCACTCCTTAAGAGCATTCACATTTAGTAGAGCACTACCCACAAGATGGCACTCCAACACAAGGGATTAAATATTTATAGAGATGCTGTTGGTCAGTAGTCAGCCCTCTAGTTAGCCACTACGTAATACCCCCACATTACAGCGTTCAAAGTCACATGAATTGGTAAAAGGAACAAATAAAGCTGGAACAAGGCCAGAAACTATCAACTAACTGGGCTACCACAGCTATCGCTAATTAGCACATATGCCAAAGGTAGCTAGAACCAAAATGCACAAAAGAAGTAGGGTGAAGCATCTTAAAGATGGAACATGAACTCACGTCTATGTGACACACACATTTCATAACAACACAGGATGGGCTATTTGCTTTGGTTCCCAGCAGCTGTCTCCTGCATCGTCAGCCCAGGAACTAAGTCAGGCTATCCAGCTCAGGAGCTAATCCCATGACCGCACAAAGGCTGCTGGGTAATGTAGTCCACCCTAACATGGATGTTTCTACAGCCACCCCTGTATTTGTGCAACAAATACATATCATAGCAAAAAGTCTCTGTTGTACTGCGCGGAGGTCTTTCCCTCTGGCATCTGAGGCAGAGTAACAAGCTTAGCCACTGGTCATATGTAAGCGCAATCCTTTACTTGCACTTTTGCCAATTGCATTATACTATCTGCCCCGAGAAACGCTTTTAAAATTTTCCCCACTGGCCACATGGCCCTGGGGAGTTGAGAGTCCAAGATCATGACCACCTGGCCTGTGGCAAGGTCAGGTGTCACATCACGCCACTTCTGTCTGAGCTGAAGGCCTGGGAGGTACCTTCGAATGAACTGGCTCCAGAAGTGGTCAGCCATGACCTGGCTTTCTATCTTCGACTGCCGATAAAATTACCTGGTCCATAAACCACCAGTGGCAACGAAATGTCCCGCCGCCCCATGAGCAGGAGGTTTGGTGTAATGGGGTCAGGATCAGCCAAGGGATTTCGCATTCAGGATCCTTTCTACTTCAATAAGTGCTGTGCGGAGGACTTCGTCAGTCACAGTCTGATCCTTCAGGATGACCTGGAGCACAGACTTAAATGACCTTATCTCCCTTTCTCAGGCTCCTCCTAAATGTGGTGCATGTGGTGGATTATAATAAAAGGTTATCCTCTGATTTGCCATGTGTGCCTGAAGAATGGGTGTCATTATAGAGAAAGCTTCCTGTAACTCTCAAGCCCCGTCTCATAAATTAGTACCATGATCTGACCATATCTCAAATGGTGTACCCCGACAGGAGATAAATGTAAGCATGGCCATGAGGAAAGTGTTTCAGTCCAGACTTGGCAGCAAATCCAGGTGTACACATTGGGTGGTTAGGCACTTAAAGATTATGCCCCAGTGCTTCTCATGCCTCCGGCCTATCTTGATGGTGTAGGGACCAAAGCCATTGACTCCAGCTGACCAGAAAGCAGGTTTGTGGATCTTGCGTCTGGCAAA
Source organism: Etia nguti (assembly GCA_015106755.1). Classification (NCBI taxonomy): domain Eukaryota; kingdom Metazoa; phylum Chordata; class Actinopteri; order Cichliformes; family Cichlidae; genus Etia; species Etia nguti. The sequence continues at coordinate 14,895 of VUQG01030003.1, read as the reverse complement.
TCAGCCATTTTGGTGAGAACAGGCCTCCCACGCCATTTCTGGCACTCTACACATTGTCTCTGATATCTCTGAATTACTTTTCGACCTCTGATGATCCAATAAGTGCGCCGTATCTCTGCAAAGACACGCTCTTGACCAGGGTCCAATAGAATTGCATCAAAGTATTGGACAAGGAGCTTAGTTACAGGGTGTTCGGGAGGTAGCACAGTAGGCTGTATTGTGTCTGAGTCCGGACCTTCGGCACATCTCAGGCGTCCTCCAATCCTTATCATGCCAGTAACGGGATCATGTTCAGGGCAGAGCACACAAAGTCGATTATTTGGGGACAGAGTTTGTCCCTTCATCAGGGCCATCACCTTTTCAGGAAAACTGTCATATTGAGCTGACTTTAAGATGGCTATCTCCGCTTCCACACAACCAGTGGCAGTCATTGGAGGAGAAGCTGCTCTGTGATGAGCATAGTGAGTGGCTTTCACAATCTCCTCCCAAGATGTGAAGTTGCCAGGGTCTGGAGTAGAAGACTTTGCCACTGTGACAAGCCCACATAACATCTTCTTTGCGCAGCTCATCTGTAGCACTGCCAGTAGGTTGAGAGGGCCAGTGCTCCAAAATTAGTTGCAAGAACTGGGTGCCCTGCGTTCAACGGCTGATGAAAGACTACAGAGTTCCTTCCCCCTTGAGATGTCATAAGCCGGGTTTTCCACTGACGTGACATACCTCCATTGGTGAAAACTGGTGAGCTCCTGGATTTCAGCAATTTGAGCCCCAACAAAGACCTTGTAATGGCAGGACTGAGATTGTAACCAAGTCAGCACCGTAGTAGAGTCCGTCCACAAGATGGTGTTCTGCAGAGTAAGCTCGGTTTGCAGAGTCTTAGCGAGCTGCGCTCCAGTGAGAGCACCACTGAGCTCCAGATGGGGCATGGACAATCTCTTCCAAAGAGCAACTTGTGATCTTGCCATCAGAAATGAAGTGCTGGGATGTCCGTGGCAATCTGTGATCCTCAGATAAGCTACAGATCCATATGCTTTCTCTGAGGTATCACAGAACAGATGCAGCTCAAAGGTGAAACTAGGAGAGTCTGTAGCAAGGGGCATATAGCACCTTGGTAAGGTAATGTTCTGTAGGTAAGGTAGCCCCGTCTCCCATTCAATCCAGGCGGCAAGAAGGACACCAGTGACAGGTTCATCACAACCCATCTCCTTTTGCCACATAGACTGTACAAGAATCTTCCCTCTAGTGGTATAGGAAATGATAAACCCTAGAGGGTCATATTGGCTAGCAAGCACCTTGTACACATTGCGAAGAGTTGGTGCCATGTAGGAGACTGGGCGATGCTTGTACTCCAAGGTATCAGTGGGGCAATGCCAACGTAACCCAAGCATCGACTGTTGTGGATCAGCTTGGTTAAAAGTCAGCCAGAGCTCACAGCTGTCAGAACCGGTGGTATTACTAGGCAGGTGGGACACCACCTCTGGCCCACTGCCGTATCTCAAATCCTCTAGTAGCCAGCAGTTGTCTCATTTTGTCCAGGAGTTGTTTAGCTTGGTGTGGAGTTGGAAGATACTGGAGACATCTGTCCACTGCTGTGTGGACAGACTCGTATACATCTTCATTCCCCTCATGGTGGTCTCGAACATGTCGCTGTAAAGCATAAGTGGCTGCAGGTCGTGTCAAATGGTAAAACTGACCATTCATACACATCAGATAGATGGTTCTGTTCTCCATCCCTCCAAAGAGAGTGAAGCAGAGGCTGATCTTCATACCTGATGGAACATGGTCTTTATATCACCACTTATGGCCACAGCATGCTGTCAGAATCTGAGTAGTACGCCGAGGAGCGAAGGGCTAAGCGTGGGCCTGTCAGCAGGAGGTCATTAAGAGCAGTTTGCTGGTACAGAAAGGAGCAGTTGAAGACTAGGTGGGCTTTGCTGTTGTGATGTACAAGATGGTGTGGAATGTACCAGGATTTAGCTGAACCATTCACCTCCTCTGGAGTCAACTTCACCACATAGCCAGACTTCTCCAATTTTTTTGACCTCCTAGTGGTATGTCTGTACTCTGCTGGGGTCCTTGCATAGGCGACACTCACTGACTCTTAGAAGAGCCACGACATCCTCTTGAGGTGCATCCACTCTTTGCGGTGCAGCAAAGCGTATTGCTGGACCCCCTCCAATTGTACCTGGACTGTCCGTGCTTAAAGCATATCTATTGCCTGCTGATCCTCCCTTGACTCGGTGACCTCCTTTTCATTTCTGAAAGGGAGGACGTCAATCTGCCAAACCCTTTCAATATTTTTGTAGAGCTCTGGTGTCTGTGTAATGAAAGACAAGTGTAGGCATGCCTGTCCATTAGCTGGATGTGGTAGACTTTTGACGGGTCCCTCCAGCACCCACCCCAGCTCAGTGCAGACTGCTACTAGCCCTCCAGGTGGTCCATGGATCACCGGGCAAACAGGAGTAACAGGATCTGATCCAATCAGGATCATAGGTTTCACCCAGCTGAAACCTTCGAAGGGAAGTCTTTGTAGGTGGCTGTACTTCTTTTTGAGTGTTTCCACTGGGCAGGATTGCTCAGTATTCAATATTTGATTCCTCACCTTTGGCTTAGCTTTAGTGGACACCTCCAATGATATGCTTCCCCCATTCAGCTGCCGGACATCCTGTCTGATGGTTTGTAGGACCAGAAGCTCGTCTGTCTGGGCAAGGCTGAGGAACTTCACAGCAGCAGGCTGTTAGGTTGAAATTGTTAAATGTTGCCATTATTGTACTTACACTTTGAACAAAGGCTTACAAATTTATGATCAAACACATTCTTCTGTTTCTGTCCTTATTTAGTGAGGATGTTTACTTCTTGCCATTTATGACCTCACCTGTGTTTGTGTATAGTAGACCGTTAGAGGGGGTTAAGCCATATACAGGGTGAGGGGAGATGACCCTTTTGTGAGCAGGAAGTCACACAAACACACCCACATCCACATACATACACACATACATACACACACACACTCAGTGCCTTAGTTTTATGACGCACCATAGGGTGGTTTTACAAGAGTGACTGGAATAGTCAACATAGATGACACTGGATGTAGTACACATGGTCAGAATATTAGGGACTGGCCAAAACAAAACTGGAGCACCAAAGCCAAAAACAAAGGAACAAGAGTCCAAAACATAGTTCAGGGGGTCGACCCAGAGGTCGATAGCACAAAAGTCCACAGTTCTAAAGTTCAGGGGGCCGACCCGGCGGTCGACAGCATAGGAGTTCATAGTTCAAAGGTTCAGGGGGCCGGCCACAAGTCAAATGGTGGCGACGGAGCAGGTCAGGGGGCCGGCCACGTGGAAAGTGGCAGCATCACAGTTCAGGAGGCCAGCTGCGGGTCCAACCGTGGCGACGGAGCAGATCAGGAGCCCGACCACGTGGACACTTGGACAGCTTGGCTGGTGGCCGGCGGTGACGTGGGCGTGTACCACGAGACTGTGTAGAGGACACTGGCTGCTGCTGCGACTGGGAGGTGCTGGAAGCCATTACATGAAACGCCAGTTCCTGGGCCCGCAGCGTCTCCTTTATACTTGTAAAGGCATTGATTATGGCAGCTGAGTCCGGGAGCTGGAGAAGGCGAGGATCCCTCTTCATAATAGCCTCAGCGACGTTAACCATTACGGCCTTGCTCTTCAAATCGGATGCCGTGAGGATGCAGTTGAGGATCGCTTGGATCCGAGCCATCTCCTCCAGACACTCGGTGACCACTGAGTCTGATGGGTCCATGACTGGTCAGGTCGTTCTGTCACAGTCTGGCAGAGGCAGACTGTATGGAGTGACAAAGAGGACCCAAAATGCAGACACCAAGGAACGTGGAACAAAACTTGAATGTTAACAGAAAGCGAGCCATTTATTAGGGTGGTAAAAGATTACAAAACAAAAGGCAGCGATGAAGCTAAACGTTTACCTAAACTGGGGAAACTAAAGATAAACATAAAAAAAAGACAAAACATGGAAACGTAACACAAAGGACAACAGGCGACCTCACAATGGGGTGGCTGTGGCTCAGGTGGTAGAGCAGATCAGCTACTGATTGGAAGGTTGGTGGTTCGATTCCTGGCTCTCCCAGTCTGCATGCCAAATATCCTTGGGCAAGATACTAACCCCTAATTGCCCTCCGATGCGTTCATCGGAGTGTGAATGTGTGTGATTAATAAAAGTGCAACTAATAAACTAATGTCTATTAGTTGCACTTGAGTTTAGAAGTGCTTGTTTGAATGGGTGAGTGAGGCATGTTGTATACAGCGCTTTGAGTACTCTGGGAGAGTAGGAAAGCGCTATATAAGAATCAGTCCATTTACCATTTGAATGAACAGAAACACACAGACTAAATACACACAAGGGTGATTAGGGGAAGTGGAAACACATGGGGAAACAGCTGACACTAATCTGACATAACGAGACAAAGGAAGCAAAGCAGACTACACTGACATAGGACACAGACCTTCAAAATAAAACAGGAAACAGCATGAAACACAGACATGACAACACGAACTTGACAAGATGACAAGAAACATGACAGACTAACACAGAAGACCTAAGTGAAACATAACTAAACTAAACTTAAGGCAACCAAATGATAATTCTATTACTCAAAATTTAAAGGGATAACTTAAGAACTCAAAACGTAAACTGAAAACGCTGGGTCAGAGACCCAGGATCGTGACAGATACTAACCCCAAGTTGCTCTATGATGCATCCATTGGAGTACGAATGTTAGATAGAAAGCACTTAAGCACAAAAAAAGTGCTTGTGTGAATGTAGCATGTTGTATAAAGTGCTTTGAGTGCTCTGGGAGAGTAGTGTGTATAAGAATCAGTCTATTTACCATTTAGTGTACATCTTCATCAAGGCAATAAGATAAAACCAGCGTCATAAATTTGTCTGTTTATCACTTAGCTTTATTAAATATTGCTAAAAAAATGCAGCTTATGCAAACTATGAATGCATGGTAAAATGTGGCATTTAAAACTGCAACCATTTATTAATATTACACAAATAGCACTGAAGAATATACAATATGTGCGGAGAAATAGGAAAAGTAGAAAACTACGTTTATGTATGAAAAAAGTCCAGAGACACCTGGAGGAGAGGCAACAGAAAGACTGGACATATGTGCAGCAGATATGTTAGAATTAGCTAAAAATGTATGTTTATAAGCCACATGACACCCAGAAAGAGCTGTTGTACACATACCAGGCTGTCCAGGCAGGTGTAGATGATAGGACAGGGTAGCAGGAAGAAGGCCAGGTCTGCAGATTTCTGTAGGACATCAAAATAGGTCATGTTCACATCAGAGACATTCGCATAATTTTTTTGACTTCTCTGCTGCTGGAGTGGGTCAGTCCAGTTGCCCACGGCTGTAGAGGAGCGCTCTGTGTGGGGGATGTGATGGATGAAGACGATGATGATACATTATGTATCATAGACGCTGAGAAAAACACAGGAGTTAGGTGAGGGCTCTGTTTTTTTATGTCAACTGATTATCATTTACAACGCTACATCATAAATAAGATAAATATAAATATTTTATAATAATTAATCACTGCTACATAATTGACACACTAAATCAACCCAATTGCTACCTCCTTTTCTCCTAACTCTTGTACTAAATGTAAAACTTACAGCTTATTCACAGACCTAAATAAGTGCTTTTAAAAAGAAAATCATTATTATATTCCAACATTATTGTAAAATATTGTTGTATTCACTCATATATAGATGGGTCCACGCCAGTGTTATACTTTTCTACATCCAGAAAGGTGTGTTTGGGATGTAGTGACCAAAATCAAGATACAATGAAAGCATTCATGGTTACAACATGCAACCATATTTTAGCAAACTCATAGCTGAGTGGAGATGCAAACAGGCTGACTTGTCAGACTACCTCATCAGATAATCTGACTCACCATTGTAAATTATGTATAGTTGGAGACACTATTGTTTTTGTGCCATAATAATTTAATTGCATAAAGCATATCTAGCATCAGTTGTTTTATCAAGTCAGCTTTGTCTTAAGCATCCCTCACATGTCATGTCTTCTTTTCCACAGGTTTTTAAAGTTGTTTAAAAGTGAATACAAAATAATGAGAAGATGAGCACAGGATCCTCAGTGGGAGGACCCTGCACATAATAAGAACAACTACTCGTGAGGCATCTCACAGTAAGTCTTTATTTCAGGCAACACTCAGTGCTCAAATTGGTATCCCCTTTTATCCATTTGTTTATTTTTCATTTCATGTCACATTAAAAGGATCTCACATTGGACGGCATGTGTCAGTGCATTTTAACATTGACTATCCTTCCACCCCACCCGGGAAGACACTTAAAGCTGTTGAAACACTGGGACAGAATAACACAACACATGCACAGTCATCGACATCAGACTACAAGTTAGTGTCACTCGATGGTCTATGCCTAGATCAGAGTGGGATATGGTGGCATAAAAGTGAAAATGTGTTTAACCTTTAACATGTGACGTGATGAGTGATACTACTCAAATTCTTCAAATCAACACCAGTTTCACCCCAAAAGCAGAATACGAGTGAAATGACCTTAACTGGATAAAACTGAAAAGATCTATGTGTTCTAATTTCTACAAAATGTACCACGTGCTAAATAAAACAAGCCAGAGAGGTGTTTCATAGATAAAATTTTGGATTTAAAAAAGCAGGCCTTAGGCCTTTTTGTCATGGCCCACTGTGTGTCTTCAAGATTTATAGACCCAAATGCAGGAGACAGGAAAAACATTAAGCTTTTGAGCCCAGGGAATCAAAAAGTCCATAAATCTTGGAATCTGTCCATAAATCTTGGAATCTGTAAAGCACTAAGCCAGGATATCCAAACATCCAGAAACACTAGGAAGACATAGCTATATACACAATGCAACAGAGGACAAGGGGAGAGTCAGACAATACAAAGATAATGAGGGGAGAAGAAACAGGTGGGGAATGCAGTAGGAAAAGGAACAATGAGACAAAGCAAGTAAAACTAAATGCAAAGGAACAGAGACAAAATGTTATCAAAATAAAAAAGCAAGTAACTAACAGAGAGACAGAGACTTGACAACAAAATACAATGGAACAATGGAATTCCTACAAATTCTAACCATGGCTGAAAATCATCTTGACTCTAGCTCATATTTAATATGGACATCAGGTTAAAGCTTTTCATCTCTTACTCAGAAAGAAATCAGCTGTATTTCTGGAGAAAACTCATATAACACCACCTGATTTGTCTGAGGTACTGCCACCCATAGTTTGTGTTTTTTCATTTATTTAATTCATGGTCAGTGCCCTCTCTGTCTTTTCTTTCCCCATTGCAGTGTCCAGACTGTTCATTCTTCTCCTTTCCCCCTCACTCCAAATCAGTAATGCAGATGGCAAACTAGTGCCCCACTCTGAATCTAGTCTCTTCGTGTTAAAAGCAAATTTTTCATTACTGCTGTGCACTGTCTGATTTTTGGAATGTTCTCTGTAATATTGTAGAATCTTAACTCTTAATAAGGTATTTACACAGCACCAGTGGTGAATTATGGGTTAAAACTAATTTTGCCAGAACTGGACTGTTCTGGAGGGTTCTTTTATCTGTTCTGTGAAACTCAAACAGAACCTGAATTACTGAAGAAGGCTTTGCTCAACTGCCACTACTACTTTATGAAACACCTCACTGGGGAATCATATAGAAAGAAGTCTGTGTTCTGCTTGAAAGGATTTCTGATGATCTTTTAAAACCTGAGTTAATATGGTGCTACAAACTATGTAATCACTCTTTGAGAATGTGTTGTGTGTAGTTTGTCATCACAGTGAAAATTGGCACATAATTCTGGCACAAAGTTTGTGCTTTGTAGCACATTGTACTTTTTGGAATCATTATCTCACAATGTGAGGTTCACACATTAGTGCAATACTTGTCAGGCCAGAGTCTGTTTGACTCTGTTTGGCAGTATAAATAAAGTGTCTCAATAAGAAACCCATAGACTTCATAAATGAATCTTCACCAAGATATTCATTAAACTCATTCTGCAAGGGTGGTACTATAAACACATGTATCACAAACACACTAAATTTCTATGTACCTACTCATGCACTGTTGCACGCATGAAAAACACACATTCTCACTCTGATTCCATGGGTTTTCACATGTAAATATCTTGTAAATGTAATTAGAAATATAACATTAACAAATATATAACTTTAAAAAATTGTCCAGTGATCCAAGTATTTAAAGGTATAATCACTGACCATTTACTTCCTTTTTGCATAATACTGTATATTGCACTTCGTTTGAAGATGTTGATGATAGCCTCTCCAAATTACACAGTGATTAGCCTGTAAAGGATTTAGAATGGTAAGAATCTTAAAGAGCTTCTTCACATTGTTTTTATAACAACATTTGCCCCCACAAACACTGAGGGCTTTGGCTTTCCTTATGAACTCCCACACTGCGACTGTATTAGGCAAGCCAAGGGAAACAGTATTTTTTTTCGACTGTGGGAAAAAGAAAAAACCCATGCAGAATGCATGGAGACCCAGGGATTGTAACCAAGAATCTAACCCAGAATCTGTCTAACATTCACGCCGACACTCGCACAGATGTATAAGGGACAACTTGAAGTTCCTTATTTTGCCTATTTCAACATGCAGACGGGAGGAGCTGATGATCAAATTACTGACCTTCTGATTGGTAGATGACCTACCCTACCTCCTGAGCCACAGCTGCTGAAGGATGTTTATAATATAAGGGATAACTTTTCTGATGGAAACTGCTGAGGACTGCGTGTGGTCCTATAGGTCAAGACTTGGGTGAAGCCCAGGATTTATAATACTGCAAACTAGGGCTGTGCGATATGACCAAAATCTCATATCCCGATATAAGACATCTATCATTCTGACAATGATATAAATAACAAAAAATTAACATTTTCTGTAAATTCTATAAGTCTCGGGCGGCTCGACTTGCGTGAAGTGTTTTCAGCTGGGCGTCGTGTACCTGGAGTCGAATGTTTTAATTGATGCATGAAATGATACATTTTTAGACATAAGTCGTAACGGCCAACATTTTCTTTGTCAGTATTTATTACACGGCGTGCTGCAGGGAAAAGCCTGTTCTAACGTTTGAGTCTAAGGTTTATTTTTTAGCACCTGACGGCTCTTTTTTGCTTCTCATCCGTAAACACTCTGCATACTCATTCACGTGATTCAGTTTATTTTGAAAAGTCTACACAGGATCTTGAGCTTTATTGGGAAAGGTTTATGTGGAAAATAAACAAGCAGACGGTGGAGCCACGCGATGGTTTTACCATCGTTGTTGCTAACGACAACGCATAAAAACAGGCGCTTGTCTGTCCGTAGTGTGGTTATATTAAATATAATAGAAAGAGAGAACTTTAAGAAATTAAGCCACTACAGTGACCATCAAAACGATGAAAAAATATTGCCGTAAACAGTTTATTTTGCGACACCACGAAACAACCACGAAACAACAATAGATGTTTTTATGTCGTCGTCCAATATATATCGTTATATCGAACAGCCCTACTGCAAACCATATTCCCCCTATAAACCTGAAATCTGTGTGTAAGAGCTGACCTGAACACTAATTAGAAGAACATTAGACAGTCTCAACAAAGTCTCAGTAGCAGCTGTTTTTTTTTTAAAGTTCTGTCTGGTATTGGATATATTATGAATCAGAAATATCCTAATTGAAATGCGAAAAAAGTGTTTTGCGTATGCGCACTGCTGATAAAAGACATTTCATTTCAGTGAAGTTTTACTCTATTCCAAATAAATGAACACTCATAGACATATATTATTTCACCACATGAGCAGTGAAATAATATGTGCTTTTTTTTAGAATGAAATTAATTGAATGCTGCAAACCAACCTTAATTCAATGAAATATTTTCTCACAAAATGTTGCACTCTGAAAAACAAGCTCCTTCTAATACATACGCACTAATATCTGTGTCCATGCAAAACTAACACTGCACATCTTTAGGCCCCAGTCACACACCCCTAGTAAATGATTGGAAGCTGCCTTTCATCCCTTGGTTGTTAGAAAACATTTCCCAGTTGAGGTTATTGGCAGTCGCCGTGAAATTGGTTGCTAAAGCCTCAGTCAGGGGCTAGAGACTAGTGCAGACCTAGAATCTGATCAAAGACCCCCTGGTAACCAAGTAACCAATCGTGTATTGCCCGACCACTACGCAAATGCTGGAACTAAGTTGCTCTCACTAGCTAAAATTGGTCACAAAGAGGTATACAGTGCTGCACAAAAAGCCTCCTTGCAAATGTTTTATTAGGTAACAGATTGCCACAGTCGCCAAACAGCCAGACCTATCTGCTAACACTTGCTAAGTACTTGCTATAAGTGGTAGTAAAACTGTGAAAGGTGTGACACATGTTGGAAATGGAGACTACCTCTGATGCATGCAAAGTACAGGCGACCACAGCAATCTGGTAGCAACCAAAGCAATCACAAGGAAAATATTAAAAAAACATCTGTACTGTAAGACATAACAATATAAAGTGCCTTAAGCCAGCTGTTGTTGTGAATTGGCACTGTATAAATAAAGTTGAACTGTTCAAGAGCAATAGGAGGATTAGAGGTGCCTGGGAAAGGCGGGGCATACACGATAATAAGTAAGAGACATTTTTGAAAGGGGGATGGCACTCAAAGAATTTAAAATGAAAAAAGATTGGTGAACTCTATAACAGTAAGGTTACTGTATTCCTTCCAGGATTTTTTTTAAAGAAAAGTACGTTTCTATGCCCTATAAATAAATTGAATAATGCTTAAAATTCCCTACCTGGAAACATTTCACAATATCTGTTGAGTGGCAAGAATTCTAAGGATTTTCACTTTTTAAATTTTTGCTTGTATCAGGTCTCTTAATCAGTATCTGTGGTAAATGAACTGATCCAATAAATCTTACTATCAACTCTGTCTTGTGTCAAAGTTTGGGTCTGTTTCGTCCAAAAAATAACCCTTCAGTTCTTTTTGGATCACGTCTAGTCGATCCATGACTTTCACTGGCCCTTCTGGGTTGTTTTAGCCCATCTGCATATCCTTGGACTGTAGGAGGAATGTTAACTTCTTTCAATAACACTGCTAAGTTTTCAGGCTGCTCCTAAAGATCAGTTTATAAAACTAATTGCAATTTAAATTTCATGATCCATTAACTGATCCACACAAAATTAACTGATCCACACAAAAGGATCAGTTAATTTAATATTAACTGATCCTTTTGTGTGTATTTGTGTGTGTATATATTCAGATTTGATTTTGGAAATAATAAAATGTTTACTTTGACATAAAGAGATCTGAAATATTACTGGGATGTGAAAACTCAACCTGTGGTCTCAGGGCCTGGAAGGCAAAGAGACCCAAACAAAAAGTAATTTGCTGGAAGGTTTGACTGCTCCAAGGATTTCAAGACTATACGGTGGTTTCATTCTTCCAGGGGCCTGTCCGTATGTTTCCTGTGGCATCTGAACCAAACAGGCTATCTTCCTGCAGACTCCTGTTTCGACCAATGGGTCCTCGTCGGTTCACAGTGCCATGCTGCCGAGGTAGGGTGTTCCTTGGAAAACCTTTCTGTTCCAGCTCTAGACAGACGTTAACCTTTTCTTTGTCTGCCGTCTTTGACATCCAGCTCAAATTGTCAGGATCTTGTTCATACTGCAAGGTGAAGGGGTCAGCTCTCTCACAACAGTTTGTGCTGGAAGAGTCATCGACTGAGCAGTACATGTGCCACTGGCCGGTGTCGACCCCATGAGAAGGCATAAGGAGACTGTGGCAGGAAGAAATACTGTCATGCATGTTGTGGGCATGACTGTGACAGGAAGCAACTGAGTCTTGCACGCTGTGGCAGGAGGTCTGGCGTTCCAAGCTGTGGCAGGAAACCACAAGTTGGTTATCTAAATGAGGGCTGACGTACGGAAGCTGGAGATCTGGGTGTGGACTATTAGAAACCAGGGGTGAGGCTTCAATGTGGTGCACATTATGAGGACTGTCCAGGTGAGTGCTGTGCACACTCCCATCCATACTGGTGGAAGTGATGTGAGACCGGTAATCCTGGAAGCATTGGCGTGGACGGTTGAAAGAGCGTGTCTTTGTTCTATCAGCAATGCAACTCTGCAGGTGAAGAGTTGGATGAGGGAGCTCATCAGGAAGTGACTGTGGACGTGGTGAAGGCATTGGCTCAGCACAAGGTGAGATGGGGGAAGGGCTAACAGGAGTCATTACAGCCACACAGCATGGACCTGTGTGATTTAATGTTGGGCTTTGGGGAGGTGGTGGTGTTCTGTGGTGAGAACTCTGAATAAGGTAAGGAGAAAGCAGTAGCTGCTTGACTGAGAGTGGGGAATTCAAATGGCAGTGTGGCTGATGGAGTTCCTGCCTCTGGCTCTGTCCTTCCCCTGGCCCATCCTCTGTCTTTGATCTGGATGGGCAACAAGCCCACCAACGGTGCCACACGTCATCACGTTTAGCACAGTGCTGGATGAGAAGGAAGAGTCCGAGAGTGACGCAAAAAGCACCATAGAGACAACTGAATATCATGTCCAGGAAATGTCCCAGTGAAACAGCCAGTGCTCCCAAAGCCCAGGTAGCCAGGAACAGGAAGAGGGTGAAGACTGTGGCCCGGAGTTGAGATTTAAACGAGTGCTCATTGGCCAGAACTGACACACCTGCAGCAAAGGGCTGGCAGTCCCCAGCAGGCCCAGTGTCAGTGTGGCAGTGATGGCTCGACTCATTTGATGACAGCTGTTGCTGCTCTTCACTTAAAACCCGCAGTTCATACTTCCTTTCTGGGTGGCGCTTCAGCTGGACGTAGGTCCACAAGAAGTAAACACACATGACTAAGACCAGAAGACTCATGGGAGCATAGAAACCACCCAGACTTGGTTCCCATGCCATCCAGCAACTAAAAAACAGAAACAGAAAGATATTTAAAAAAATATTCTACATTTAACAACAAATGTAAATCTGGTTACTGTGAAATACTTACTACAGAGCATCATCTCTGCTGCCATAGTTATCCATACCGAATGCTGCTGTAACTCCAACTATTATGATAGGGATTCCATCACTTACAAGATAAAATCTAAAAAGGAGAAAAAATGCTATTACTGGGATGGTAATTCCACAATGATGAATTTTTACAGATTAAAAAGAATTCCACAATTCTAAGATTTTAGGCTTTGTGGCCAGAAACAAGTGACATGCCTCTAGAAATTGTATAAATCTTTCTACTGCTGGTGAAAAAAGCTTCTTGGATGAGAGGTGAAATGTCTTCAAGAATCTTAAAGAAGTCCAGTCGTTTTCTTTCCAAGCTCCTTAGACTACCATGACTGAGAAACAGAACATGGTGAAAAAATTTCAATTCAATTCAATTTTATTTATATAGCGCCAAATCGCAATAACAGTCGCCTCAAGGTGCTTTATACTGTAAGGCGGCCATCTGCTGCGACCGGTTGGGGTGAGAGAAGGAAGACAGGATAAAAGACATGCTGTGGAAGAGAGCCAGAGATTAATAACAAATATGATTCAGTGCAGAGAGGTCTATTAACACATAGTGAGTAAAGAACAAATACTCAGTGCATCATGGGAATCCCCCAGCAGCCTTCACCTATTGCAGCATAACTAAGGGAGAATCCAGGGTCACATGATCCAGCCCTAAATATATGCTTTAAGGAAAGTTTGAAGCCTAATCTTAAAAGTAGAGATAGTGTCTGTCTCCCAAATCCAAACTGGGAGCTGGTTCCACAGAAGAGGGGCCTGAAAACTGAAGGCGTTGCCTCCCATTCTGCTTTTAAATACCCCAGGAAGGGAGGATTCAGGGTCACCTGATCCAGCCTTAACTACCTGCTTTAGCAAAAAGGAAAGTTTTACGCCTGATGTCTGTGAAGGTTCTCAGTTATCCAGGTCATCATAGTCACTGAGCCAAGGTGTGAAAACACGTGACCCACACCCGTTTTCACACCTTGGCTCATGTGATTAGGCAGAGGAACAATAGAGATTGAAAATGTGACGTCATTTCCGGGGTAAAACCGCAAAGGATTGTAGGTACGAGTGGCAAGCGGTACTAGCGTACGCAGGCTTTCACAAGAAAACAGTCACACAGCGATAAAAAGAAACACAAAGAATGGCAAGAAGCTGTTGTATTATTAACTGCAATAGCCGGTCCCATGACAGCCACGGGAAGCCGACAGGTAAAGAGATCGGTTTTTATCGGATTCCGTCGTGGAAGAGAAATTCTTCAAGCCGTGTTTCCGAAGTAACAAAGAGCCGACGGATGGCCTGGATTGCAGCCATTGGAAGACCAAATATAACGTTCCAGAACACTCCAGCTCACATGCTAGTCTGCTCCAAGCATTTCCACAAAGGTAAGTCTTTTGTTGTAGTTGTTACGTAATTTATCATAACATAATTGTTGATGTAGGTTACAAATAAGTCTTGTATTGATTTGAATTGAATTCGTTGCGCTATGCTGCTTTGTTCACTGTGGCTTTGCGGGCTAATGTTTGTTGTGTTTTGTAGGAAAACCAGCCTACAAAATGCTGGAATGCGATTCAGACTGGGCACCCTCTATCAACCTGAGTTTAAAGCTGCTACCACAGCGAGATTTGATCGGTTAAGAGAGAGAGCGATATCAAAACAGCCACGAAAAGTCCGGCATATATGTGCCCAAGTGTTGTATTGAAGCAATTAAGTGATGAATAACTGTTTTCGAGTATGTTGTTTTGCAATATTTATTTATTTATTTTTTTTTGCATTGTTGATTTGTTTTTCACCAAAGCAGCTAATAAAGCACGATGGAATACAATTTTGCCTCTTTCTTGTAAGATT
>VUQG01029998.1:0-15047 GCA_015106755.1 Etia nguti | reverse complement strand
TCCAACATAAATGAAGACAGAAAACTAAACAGCAGTGGCGTTTCTAGGGTTACTGAAGTTGGACTAGCTGGTATATAATGATGTGCTACGTGATTGCTAGCTACACAGCTATGTTAGCATAACATAAACAGTGAAGCTGGAGGATGAACTCTAACTTTTTTCCACTCGATAAAAGTTAACGTGAGGGTTCCCGATGGTTAGAAACAAATGCAATCGCATGGCAGGATGCTGTAAACGGACCAAACTTCAGTCAGGAGAACAACTGAGATAATCCATCCACAATACGAAGTAAGTCATTAATATACTGCAACAACATGGGAATAGAGCAGCTGTGAGAGAATTCAACATTAATGAATCAATGGTACGGAAGTGGAGGAAGCAAGAAGAATGAGTTGAGTAAAGTTTGACTTATCTGACTGTTAGGGTTTCGCTTGTTTCGCTTAATGCGCCTTATAATCCGGTGCGCCTTATGGTCCGAAAAATACGGTAAATGTAGTAAAAAACATTAACACTAACCACATGCTCAGAATATGTATTTTTTTTGTTCTTGTTAAAACTTGTTCTCCCATGTCTTGTTAATCAGGGGGAAAGAAATCAACCATTCTACAGATCAAAAACCTGTTACATTTTTTCCAAAACCTACAGACTACTTTTGGCTTAGAGGTCTGGGCTAGGGTTGAAGCTCTTGCAGACAATGACTTAGATCAGACAGGATTAAGGCTCCTTCTTATATAGAGTATAGAGTCGAGTCAGGGTTAGGGTTAGGTTTTGATCTAGCCACATTAAACACAATTAACAACAGAATTTTTTTTTAGAAATTAGAAAATATTGGCTTTAAATAAAGTCTTATATACACTGTCATGATTTACCTGGTATCACAGAAAAATTTTGCAGGACACCGATTGTGCTTTTGTAGAGAGGACCCGAAAGCAGACACTTGGAGGCAGGACTGGATTTAAGAAAAAAAGAAGCCGTTTATTTAAGGCAGCACAAAAATGCAAAATGAAAGGCAAAAAGAGACTAGGCTTTTACTAACAGGAAAACTAAACTGGGCAAAACTAACAATAAGAACATAGAACGTAGAATGTAGAACATGGAGCATGAAACCTGAAACATGGAGGGAGAAGAACTGACATTCCAGGAAGGAGGAATAAAGGGCAACTCACACCAAAGTAGAGACACATGGGAACACAGGAGGGATAAATCAGGCATAATGAGGCAGGCGATGCAAAACTGAATATTATGCGCATGAGACGAGGGATTCAAAAAATAAAACAGGAAGTGACACGCAGACTGAGTTCCAGACCAGGACGGGTAAACTTGACATTAGGACAGTGCATAAACAGACATGGAAGCACATGACAGATTCAGGAGACAAAGGATGAAATACAAAGACACAAAGAGGGAGAGCGAGGGACACAAAGAGAGGGAGAGACAAGATGGGCTGGGGAGACTAAGGGAATGCAGAAGAAAGAGATGAAGACTATGACAGACGGGACATGACAACAAGACTGACATCCACAACAGACACTGAGGACAAAACATAGGGATGAGACAAAGACATGAAAGGAAGCTAATATCAAACAAGACACCATGAAGTAGAAATACAGATAAACTCAAAGACCCTAGCAAGAACTAAACTCAAGACGAATGATGAATTCACACAAAACTCAAAACGCTGGGTCACAGACCCTGGATACCACAGCATTGGCACTGCGCACTGATACTTCACCATAGTCCTCAAACATTAGTTTTCAATTGAAGAATCCACAGTTTCTAAACCTGAAGACAGCCTGTCAAGTGAGGAGATTTCTCTCCACACCAACACAATCTTTGCTCACTGTTTGCCCTTTTTGGCAGAGATTTGTCAGCCTGTGACTTCAATTTCTCCTAAAAAATGAAAATCATTTTCAAGGATCACTAATCTGACACAGTTGAGGAGATCCAGCAGGCATTTAAGAGGTAAAGCATCAAGAAGACATGACAGGTCTTCTGCTCAGTGATCTAAAAATAGCATCCTCTGAAGGTTGGGCGTTTTAGAGGCCCAGAACAAAACTTTTTGATCACACCTCTAATGTGTGTAGAAACACAGCTCCAAAGAAATACTTATGTTGTAGTGTGTATAACAGTTCTTTACAAGCAAATCTGTTTGAACATGTAACCATTTTATGTTTGTTCCATTAAGTCTCAAGTGGTTGAAAAAGTCAATTATCTCTGCTTTGTAATTATGGCCATACTTAAAAGCTGCAATTCAAGAACAAGAAAAAAAAGGTTATCATTCATCTTCTTTTGATACTTTACTGCTTATAGGCAATTATTATTATGGTCAAATGAGGTCAAATACATATAAAAACACAAAGAGGCGTTTTCATTATTTCTTAAAAGGTCATTGTCATTTTTCAAGATCATTAATGTCAGTCATGGTCCCCGGGATTCATTCTGCCATTTCTTTTCATTGTAGCCATGTAATCAGAGTAATTTTAAGAATGTAATTATTTACCTGGTATCACAGAAAAATCAGCGGTACTTTAGTTTCTGGGAATAATGCTCTATTTTGGTTTCAGCAGAACACTGCTGTGCAGAATCTACAGAGACCATTTTAATGATTTTGTTATGTTACTGAAACCACAATTTCTGTTTCCCCAAGAACACAGTCTAATTCTCCTCCCAATAACCCCACTATTACAGTCTTTCACCATCTTTTTTTATGTTTCCATCCATAATTTGAGTCCATTAGAATTCACACTGACCTACCGTCATTAAAGAAAGGCTCTGGGGTAAATTTGTATGTAATTCCTGTAAGGGAGACATTTGCAAGCCTCCATAAGTGAGCACAGCACGGCTCCAGATATATTTTCTCTTTCTTTCAAATGGCTGACAGGTTGAGATAATAAATAGAGCAGACACCTCCGGAGATCACTTGAACCCTCCAGAGTCTCTGTAGCTAGTTTATCATTAATAAACACTTAGTAGTCCCCATTTCCCTCCATCCTTCCCTCTTTGCTTCTGGATCTCTATCACCCATCCCTGATGAATCATTAACAATGTGTTTTTTTTCTTTACAGATGAACTTGCCTACAAGCTGCAAATTAAAAGGGAGCATTATAAAATTATGCAGTATATCGCAAGGGCAATATTTTCTGTGTTTTGTACATTTGGAAGGCTAGTAATCAGCAAAACTGGCACATCTTAACAGGCCATTTAAGCGGTTTGTAGAACACATTTTCTGTGCAAAGGCAATTAAAAGTGCTTTACATGTGGATTACAAACATTAGGGAGGAAAGGCAACATAAAATATTAAACATCAAATTAAAAATTTAAAAAAATGGAAAAGATGGGATACTATTAAAGCCAATTTAAGTTAAAGTACGTCGCTGTTGGTCACTACAAGCTGCTTTTTACTGTTGGTCGAAGTCTGCTAAGTTAGAAAAACGGCTAATGGGGGATATAAATAGTTTTTGGTGTGTGCAGGTTAGAATGTTTTGTACCTTGACAAAAACCTTGGAGAACAGTTTGTAAAAAGAACATGTTCTGGTAACACAGGATTAAGGGCTACAGCTACGGCTAGCATCTTCACTGATAATGGCTTAGACCTCAGAGAGTAATAGTAACCTTTACTATGGAGACTTTGTTTAATGTGTTCAGTTTTATTTTTGTTCGTAGACAAATTGAGCTCTTTTAGAAAAGCCCAAATAATAGGTAAAATGATGATATACAGTCCATAGTCTGTGTTAAACTAATCCAGAACTGTCTTAAACCTGCTTTCTTTCTAATAGCATGCATAGAGCCATCACTACGTTTCTGTTTTTTTTTTTTTTATCTGATTTTATCAGTCTTTAAGAAAACCAAACTGTGGCTCTGTGACATCAGAAAGAACCTTCCTGGTGACTCTATGCTCTCACTTGCTACTCTAATGTCTTATTCAATTCAACATGATTATTTTGTAAATGATGTTTTTACAAGTAAAAATGATAAAGGATAAAGTGCGGTATTTTTAACGGTGGGCCTACCTTGTGATGAACCAAGTCATGTTTCAAAACACCAAGAGGTTGAAAACCAATCAGTTTTTACATTCAGTATGTGACAGTGTGGTAGAAAAAAGTGATGTCATGGTGGCTACATCCTGTCTTTTATATAGAATCTATACAGCGCGTGCTGTTGGTTTTCTATTTGACTATAAAATCTTTATATTTACACTAACAGTCACTTGTAGAATAATAAAAGCAACATTCTGTACCAACAGACATTTTTATAATGGTTTCATGTTTCTGTAGTTCCCCTCAGGTCAAAAGTGTTTAATCTATCAGTTCATAGTTTGGGTTTTATGGTCAGCAGTTTTAGTGTTTTGATTCCACGGCTCTCATTATTATCAGCAAATAGCTATTTTCAGGAAAAATGACAAGTCAGGTGGGTCAGTAAGTGCCTTAAAATGATAAACCCCCCTTTAACTCTCATCAGAAATATTTGGATTCTAATGAGATTTGAACAAATGTTCTTATGAGAATATTAATTTTAGCAGGTTACAAACTATCCACTTCTAACCAAACCACAAGGCCAATATCCTTTTAAACTGACTATCCACAAGTGCTGTTTTGTTGATTGTCTTTCAGTTACATAATTGTAGTCCCTTCATCTGCGATGGCTTAATGATGAGCTTTCCAAAACCATGTGGTAGTTATTGCAACCAATTTAAACAAAGCTTCAATAATGCTAATAAAGTAGGACTTGAACTCAAATTCAAGATCAAAATCTACTATACTCTCTACTTCTATTTCTCTAGACATAACATTTTTATAACAATTGCTGCATTAAAGTACTAAAGTTCATAAAAAGTAAAGCTCATGAACTTGAAAAAAATATATAAAAACAGCATTTTAACCCAAACCAAACCTACAAATTGTGCATTTTAAAGGATGCTTACAAGGAATGAATTCTGGCAGTTCATGGTCACCAGCAATCTGTCAAAGGGTTCAGTGTAGGGTTGTTTCTGTTTTAGCCACATGATAAATAGGCAGTTTCTCGGAAAGTAGAAGATGTTACATTTCAAATAATGCATGAGGGCTGTGTAGGAAGGGCATGTTTTCGACCATCAAGGAGGGAAGCGTACCAAGGGCGTGTAGTTAAACGAAATCAAATAAAGTCTCATACATTTTGGTATTACAGTTTTTCTTAAATTTTCCATGTAGGTTCCTCTTACCCCCAACCGGTCACAGCAGATGGTGTCTCTCCCTAAACCTGGTTTTGCCAGGGGTTTCAGTTCAAGCCAAAGCCTGGATTTAACTGTCAAGATGTATTGTTGCCTGGATTTGCTTGTTCAAAGGTACAACTCTCACAATTTATGACTCCAAACTTTCCTCTCATTAGAGTAAGAAAAAATTTGAACCTTAAACAGTATTGCTCATCTGTGTCTATCAGGTATGTTTAATGGCCCTGTTCAGGGACATCTTGGCACTTGATGGGCTGCTGTGCATATTGCAGCAAAGACCTTTCAGTCACACAGTGGTTTCAGGAGGCAGTCTGTTAATACACAATATCTACACGAAAATGACTTGACTCTGTGCCACAAAACAGCTGCTAGCATGCTGAGATAACTTCTCCCATATCCAGAGCAGTTTCAGAGCAGTTTCACTTATCTCTCACAAGGATTGCAACAGAAAATCCAGCTAGACTCTGGCAGCCTTGGGAGTAAATACATGCAAAACGTTGAGACTAAGTACTTGCTACTGAAAATGAGTAACACTTGTTTTAAATACTGTAACATCAAGCTAACATTAATGGGTCTGTTTAATCCTAAACCTTAAACTCTTCCTAAACTTGCCTAACCAAACATTAACAGCACAAAAACCTCAGCAAGTACAAAAATATATGTAATTATGATGGAAGCCTTTAGAAAAACAACTTTCCTACACGGGAAACAATCTCAGGACTCTTGATTTATATTTAAAACCAACAGTACCCTGCTGATTTACTCAAGCCCAAATAATGTTGGGCGTGTATTGGTTACAAGCTGAGGAGGATCTGTCCTTTAAACTGACAGACAGACAGACAAAGACCAAAGAATATGCAATATTCTACATCATTTAGAGACCTTGGTCACCTCGGCCCTTTTCCACACTGGAACAATGTTGATACAATGAATAGCCTTCTAATGGCTCCTTGTTGAAAGTGATTGAGAAAAGGTAATGGATGTAGAGAGGGAATTGGCATTTGGGTCTATTCACAGCTGCTTCATCTTAAGGCCACACTCCAATCTATTGTCCCACAGACCTTCTCCTCAGTGCTGACCTTCCTGCCCTTACCTCTCACCTTTATCCTTCCCAGCTGCTGCACTCTTATGATGGACAGCTGTTTCCTCAAGAGCCACAGGCTGTGCTCTTTGGCTCACAGGTGATTTATTCATGCTAGTAAATTTACACTGGAAAATCACTAATGACTTTACTGAATCAAGGCAATGATTTATTCAGGTCATCTTTAAAGTCTCCTAAAGTCTAGCTTATGAAGCGTCTTCTTCACTGTTTACACAAAACAAAGAGGGAGAAGATTTTTATGCATTTATAAGAAAGGGAAATGAAAGGATGGTTCTTGCAATATAAATACAAGCCTTCCTTTGAGTGTTCCTGCTTCCAGCTCTACTGCTGGGTAATATAAACAGTGGAGATAAGCTATAAAAGTTAACATCCCCCTGTCTCAGTTCCCATTAGAAACACCTCTTACAAAGTATTTCTAAGAGAATGGTCCTCATTAAAATTCATTGCACCACAGTTTCTCTAACAGATATCCTCACAGAGCTTAAATAGATTTACAAAGCATGCCATTTTTTAATGTCTCTACCACTATAGCAGATGAAGATATTGTGAATGACTGTGGCACTGTGACATGACTGAAACAAGAGCTACATTTAATTCACATTCAGGGACCACCAACAGCCTATCAAAGCCCGATCCCGAGGTGGGCATCAATCATGGGAGCCTGGACCGCTCTGGCTTGTGTGTTAGCTCTTCTAAAGCAAAGGAAAAGGCTTTGACAAGGGCCCATTATTCGGTAGCTCATCTTCTGTCACTTCACACATCACCTGTCAGCCTGCCAGCCCGGCTTTGCACCCAAAGGTCGCCATCAGCAATCAGTCACATCACAGATATCCAAATCACAGCCTTATACCCGACTTTAAGCTGTGTTTTTATGTTTAGGTGCTATTAGATGTCAATATATGTCATTATATGAGCTATTTATAAATAACATGATGGATGTTAAGAAGTTAAGCATAAAATTTGCAAAAAAATGATACTGAATTGTTATGGGTGGTACAGAGGTGCAGTGGTTAGCACTGTTGCCTCTCAGGAAGAAGATTTGACATTTTTCTGTGTGGTGTTAACATGTTCTCCCTGTGTCTTTGTGGGTTCTCTTTGGCTTCCTCCCACAGTCCAAAGACATGTAATTAGTGGGGTTAGGTTAATTGATGATTATAAATTGCCCATAAGTGTAAATGTGTTAGCCCTACGCCTGGGTGTACCCCACCTTTTGCCCTGTGGCAACAAGGATGGGCCTCCAGTAACACTAAATTTGATAAGCAAAAGAAAATGGACAGACATTTTTGTAGTTTGATTCAGAGACTCATTGTTAAATGTAGAATTGTAGGGTGTTTACCTTACAGTATAAAGCACCTTTAGCCAAATGTTGTTGTGATTTGGTGCTATATAAATTCAATCGGATTGAATTGAATAGCTCTTCCAATAAATACTGGCATCAGTAGCTTTTGATCCAACAATTTTAAGGCACCCACAGCTAAGTTAAAGAAAAATGATGCTGAAGAATATCTTCTGCTGTGATACCAAAGGGTCCTGACTGTCCGTAAGTAATAAAGTTACCAGTATGTGAACACCAGTACATCACAATACCGATTGCAAAGGACACTGGGGATCTATCTATAACTATTTATCCATGCGCACTGTCCCTTGACTGGACATTACAATCTTGGTGTTCAACAAACAACTGAAGTAATCATTCTAAAATACATCCATAAAAAATGTTTCTGTTTTCCCCCCAGAAAGTTCATTTTGCCTTTCTTCAAAATGTAGGCTCAGGGTTACCACCTACGATGACTATGAGGCAACACTATCCATCCACTACATTGCACACTGCCCAAACTCAACAGCGTTACTGATACTGATGAGAGCGAAAGAGAAAGAGACTTTCCCCCCCAATTTCCAGCATGAACAAACAGAAAATAGACTACACCAGAGAAATAACCTCACTGATGTATAATTACTGAACACATATGAATGAACATCAGCAGAAGTTCTTTTTATGTGTGTAAGATGGCTCTCTGTCTCCCCTCCAATTCTCACATTGTGCTTTTCACACACAGCAAAGCCTTTCACGGTGAAACACCCATGTCCAATGTAAGTGTTGAGTATAAAAGCATTATATAAGAACCAGTACATTTACCATTTACCATCAGCGTAGCTGCTCCATACATTATATGCAGAAATGCAGCTGTGTAATGTGAACCAATGAATGTAACATGATTGTCGTAATGGTATTTAATATTCTCTCCATGAGTTAATATGAAAATAATTACATTTAGTAGGAAGCTACTGCTGATCACTCTGATCATTATCGATCCCCAAGATCATCATCCATCAACACAACCCTAACCAGTAGTTCTGCGCAGTACTGCAAATTTTGGTATCAATCCAATACCAAGTAAATACAGGGCCAGTATTAATACCAGTACCAATACTGATACCTTTAACAAATAAAGGCAACTTATGTATGGGAGAGCATTCTGTCATGATTTATGAGATAAATCATCATTAAAGTGTACATTGAAAAACATTTTAATGACCACTAAGTCACTGTATTTTTCATTTTCCACAATAATTAGCTAATATAACAAAACACAAATTTCCATTTTCATGTATTTTGATAATGGGTCTTTTGGAGAGCTGGAATGTAAATGTGCCTGTTTCTAAAGCACTTGGGGTCAACTTCTGTTATTTAAATGTGCTGTTGGCTATAAATAGAACAGATGTGACAGTCAACGCAAAAAGGTTCAGAGCGTTTTCATAGTGCATGTTTGATGTATATTTTTTCATTTCCAAAAAAATGATTTATTTAACACAACATACTGAGGGTACAAACAAAGTATTGAGCCTATTGCGCTAATATAAATCAGATACCAATACCAGCATTGGTATTGATACAACTGATATTTGGATGGAGCTAGCTGCCTGGTACAAACGTATGATAGTGCCACTAATTGTCTGGGGGGTTTACTAAGAGTTCTTGGTCCTGTATCCTCTAATGAAGAAGCTCACTAAGCTAAACTGTGCAGCATTTTCAGTAGTGTTAGTGCATCTGAAACACATAATTTCCTATCGCAACCTGATTCTCCAGAAATTATTCATGGGTAAAAACATCTTATGAGATAACTGCAATTTTGAGGATGCCCTGGAAGAGAGGACAGCCTGGTTCTTCTTGGGCTGCTCTAAGCAAATGTAACTTCTTCTCTGATTTGCTGTCTGCAGGATGAGCAACAGAGAAAAGAGAAAAGCTTTTAAGCAAGCAACAACAGCAGCAGACAAGGAAACCCACAAGGGAGATTGGGAAAATGACATGGGGATGGTGTGGAGTGTGCATGAGGGGGGAAGCAGGAATGTTTGGGGGTTTTTTTCAACAAAAAAGAAAGTGTGAAGCAGCAAAGGTGGAAAGAAGGATGGAATTTAAATGGCATTTGTGATAAGGTGACATTTAGAAAAATCTCAGCTCCATCTCCTTTGAACAAAAAGGTCTTGATCCCAGGAAAAAGGGGGTCTGGCAGCCCACAGGTTGTACTGGTGAAGGAAAATAAAGCAGCATATGAGACTGAAATGCAGAAGTGTACTCATGGATTCAAATGCTCTAAATCCTCAAGCACATCCGAATTTAGTATTCCTACTTTCTTGTGTGTTGGGGTAATATAAACTCTTGTGTATAAGGGCATTGTTTTGAATTGAGCGTAATGATATACGGCTGTTTTAAGTGTGTCATGATGATCACCAGCTATGGGTCAGAGTTCAGCCTCCTTTTTATGAGGACTACATGTCTGATCGGGACTAAGAGTTGCCATGGAGAAACATGCAATCAGCTGGTCTTTCTTTTCACTGCTTTTCACTAACTCGCTCCCTTCCTCTGCCCTGTAGACAGTACGGGCCCTGTTGTTGTCATCGTCGGATAGTGACTAAGTATATGCAGTGTGGGAAGGAGAATCTCAGCTGTTCATCCTGGAGAACTCATCTCCCCTCCCGTTCCGGTCCTAGGTGAGCCACAATACTTCTTCAGACCTCCCTTTCCTTTTGGCTGCCATTACCCAAACTAAGCTCATTTGTCCCCCCCAGTAGACCCATGATCTGCCTTTTGTTCAGACCCCAACCTCCCATTCATGTCCCCCAGGAGAGCAGACAAAAGAGGAAAAGACATAGGCTTAAACCCTTTTGCCCAGACAGACTGTGGTAAAGCGACCATAAAAAGATGCTGGGTGTGAATGGCTGGGGAGCTCTCTAGCTTCAACTAGAAGCTGTCTGTGAAGATGCCCTCCCTTGCCCACATCAACAGAAGTCTCAGTTATTGTGTGAACATGTGCTGAAATGAAGAAAACATCTTTGGCAATTTAAAAACACATATGCGGCACAGCAAGATTTTTACTTGCATTTCAAATGTTGACAGTACATCCAGAAACCTAAGTTGAATAGAAAAAAATTTCTATGTACACAGTTGTTGAAATAAAAGCTGCTGTCAAACAGGGAAGTGGATACATCATAGACTGCATATAAGCATATGTTACCAACTGTTATGTGAAATTGGTAAATGGACTGGTTCTTATATAATGTTTTTCTACTCAAGCACTCAAAGCACTTTATAGAACTTGCCTCATTCACACATAGTCTATGCCTAAGTGCGTTTGCACTCCAGTGAATGCATCAGAGAGCAATGTGGGGTTCAGGATCTTACCAAGGATACTTTGGCACGCAAGCTGAAGCAGCCAGAGATCAAACCAACAACCGTGGCTGGTTTAGTAGATGACCTGCAGTAAATCGGATATTATATGTGAGGGTTGGAGCTTAATCTGAAACTGAGGAACACTGCAAGGTCCTGCAGTAGGATCTTGTCAATAATAGGAGGCGTCCATCCTTAAGCATACCTCATTTTATTATCCATTTTTAGTACAGTAGGGGCCATATTTACAATTCATATTCACTTAGATTTGAAACTAACAACAGACATAAACACCCCAGGAAAATGTTTACTGGGCCTAAGAGACACTCCCTCATAGATTTCTATAGAACCTGATTTTTGCAACCAGTGTATACATTTGAGCCAAGGCTTGGCATGTGCAGGGAGAACATAGCCACAGAGCACAGATGAGGTCAAAACATTTTACAGTATTCACTTTTTCAGTCAAATTTTAATGTATATGGATCAGTTTATGAAATTTGAATCGTGCCTCTTTATTCTGACTGAAACCTTTATATGGAGTTGCGGGTTTGTCTTTTAAAAGCTCTCACCCTCGAGGCTCCACTATCAGGCTGTGTTTAATAAAAATTTGAACCTGACCCATTTTTCGAAGGTTGCTTAGCATGGTACATTCACTGAATTGGCCACCTACTACTAATAGAACTGATATGGAGGTAGCATTTTTCTGCTTTGATTTAGTTATATCAAATTGGATAGAGTAGTTGAGCTGTTTTTAGAAGGAATAAAATAACACCAGTGTCATCTATTCATTTATTTTTACAAGGGTGCTTTTTGCAGTTTTCCAAATCTCCCTCTGTACATGCAATAAGGATAAGAAGATTTATTGTGTTTCAGAATTCCCCCAAGTGTCTCTTATCTGTAAAACCCAATGTTGTTTATTTTGGCTCACAGTTTGTAAAGCTGTTACTGAATTTTTGGATGTTTGTTTCAGGTGGAAATGTCAAACAACCTAAGGCTTAATGCAGTCAGACTGATTGCAATCACAATATTGGGCTTCATCTAAATGGAGCCAGCAGAAGCACACACGGAAGGCTGGGCAAGTCCCTATACCCAGCAAAACGATTTAAGGTCCTCTTTTGGGTCATTAAAGTTTTCCAAGGGTAGATGAAATACATTCTCACTTTGGTGTGTTCTGGGTCTCCTCTGGAGCTTCCTACCTGTCTGACATGCTCGTGAGCTCTAACCCAATCCACTGGGAAACTCCCAGTGGATTGGGTTAGAGCTCACGACATATAAAAAAAAACTCATTTCAACCACTCAGTCTTTTGGTGAATACCCAAAGATTAAGACCATAGGTAATAACTGAATGGTGGTAAATCAAAAGGTTTACCACAACACCTACATTATGACTGAAGCCAATAAATAAATAAATGGTTCCTGTTCCCAGTTCTTTGAATTATTTAGTTTTTATTCACAGAGCAAAAATGTCATAAGATGTTACATTTTATTCAGTGATTTAAAATAATAATAATAATAATAATGCATCTACAAATACCTGTTCTCTGTTTAGTCATGTTTGTCATATTCAACTATTTGTACTTGACATGCTATACTTTTATTTTCCTACTGAAGTTGCTGAAGGTGTTGTTCTTCAAATGTGTCCCAGGTTGCACATGAGCTCTGCAGTAAGAATGCTGGGGAAGAGAGATACAAAAACTTAAACTCCTCTAACGATGGTGCAGTGTGCCGATGATTGTAAAATATCAACCTTATTGCCTCGTTGTCAGATTGAATCCAGCAGCTTATGCTTCTGTTATGGTTTGTGGCACAAATCACATCATATTCAAGTTATAAGCTATATTACTGTAGCTTAGGTTTTATAGGCTTGCAGAAATTCTCTGAACCTGCAGACATTAATCTACAAAGCAATGCAGCCTGACATATACACTAACTGCGTATCTGTCTCCACCTGTGTGATGTCAAATACAAGCTCGGGTTCAGCGAGGAGACACAGAGTGGGATCTGCCATACAATTCTATAGGGGCTCCTCTGTAAGGCTTAAAATAGAAGAGATCCGTCCTTGGAAGCATCCATGCTGTTACACATACTACTACTACATAGATAAACGAATAAATAAACGAACAAATAACTGTGTTCTCCACTATCTTAGTTACCTCTTGACAGCCTCCAGGCACTGACAAGCTGTCTAGTGTTGGAATTAGAGATTTGTTTTTGGCCACATGTTAAAACACTAAATTTTCAGAAAGAAAGAAAGTCCACCGTGCGTTTCAAGTAAAACTCCAGTGCAGGCTGAACATTTGCTTACAGAAACTCATAACTGATATAATTCGCTAGTAACGTAAAGGCATCCTGCATCAGATATGGTTCATTTTCCTTCATTACCTGATTTTTCCAGCAATTTCTGACTATATTTCTGTGCAATATATGCTGGATTCCTTCAGAAATCACTTCACCATCCACAATTATTTCAGAGAGATGCTATATTTGAACCAGCAGAATAATCTTCACACTTCATTACAATTATCTCAGGGAGATGGAATTTTTTTTTCCCCAACTGACTGACTGAACAGTAAATGTGACACGAGATTTCAGGACATTTTCATCGTCTCGGTTGATCCAACTGATACAGCCTCATCAAGGTGCTGAATGCAGACCTGCATGCTGCTAAAGGCCCAGTATGCTTGAAAGTAGTCTCACCTCCGCACAGCTGGCATATCACTGTGTGAGGTGAGAACCTGTCGGATTGTCAATTTCAGAATGTGGCAAAAATTGTGCGTCGCAGCCCCCCAGGCTTCTGACATCAGAAAGATGTGTGGGGGAGGGATTTCAGAGGCTGTGTGGCAATCAGACAAGCACTTTGTCCACAGTATAGTGAGAACAGGCTACAAATTTAACACAATCTTGATCCTCCTTAAATGCATAATACAATTTTATTTTTTATATATTTTTGTGTGCACTTTATTTAGATTTGAGTGGTCGTATATTTTTCTATGTTTTTGTTTTTTTTATTTCATTTAACATACTTACAATCACATCCATCTTTGCTTCTATTATAACCTAAATGTGTTCTTCAGCTCTGAGCACTTAGCACAGCTTAGCTTGATCAAACAGACCAAAGCACAACCATTAAAAAGATTTCTAAGTGCAGCATTTAGAAAAGTAAATGTAAAAGTGTAAAGGACATCCTATTACAGAAATAGGCTGCAAAAAGTCATATGTATCTTTACTTTGTTTGTTTCCAAGAAAGCTAACTGAAAAACTCTGAAGTCTAAAAGATCAGTTTAAGCCTTCATTCATGTTACAATGTAGGCACCAGAGAATTGAGAACTGTAGACCTCACTCCCCTTTTTTGAGGTCAGTGTTTTATGATTCAGCAAAAAGCAAGAGACTGGAAAAAAATGGCATGCAGGAAAGAGTTGCAAAGCAAAAGCTATTGCTGACCGAAAAGAACACAAAAGCTCATCGCGCATTTGCCAGAAAACATTTTGATGACTTTTGGGAAAATATTCTGTGGACTGACTTAAAGACTTGAAAGTTTTTCATCTTATTACATCTGGTGTAAAGCTAACACAGCATTTCATACAAAGAACACCACACCAGCAGTGAAACATGGTGAGAGTGGTGTGATGGTCTGGAGCTGGTTTCCTGCTTCAGGATCTAGGTGACCTGCCATAACTGATGGAACCATAAATTCTGATCTTTACCACACAATCCTGAAGGATGTTTGGCCATCGCTTTGTGCCCTGATGCTTAAAGCACACTTGGGTTACACAGAAGCCCAATGATCTAAAACACAGTAGAAATAAACCTAGTCGAAAGCTGGGCCTAAATCCAATTGTTTATACTCGAAAACCATCTAGTGCAGCTGAATTTTTAAAATTCACCCAAAATCCCCTGTGGCAATATGAAATACTCATTGCCAAATAATCAAATCTTCTTGGCAAAAAAAAATTTTTTTTGCTCAATTTCCATCTGGGATTAATAGAGTTTCTCTGATTCTGATTGCTGGAAACCCAAACAAAACACGCAATAAGAGGCTCTAATGTAAGCGTCCTGTTAATGTTGGTGGTGTC
>VUQG01029996.1:0-11428 GCA_015106755.1 Etia nguti | reverse complement strand
TC
This sequence comes from Etia nguti, assembly GCA_015106755.1. Lineage (NCBI taxonomy): Eukaryota > Metazoa > Chordata > Actinopteri > Cichliformes > Cichlidae > Etia > Etia nguti. The sequence goes on along the minus strand of VUQG01029996.1, from coordinate 11,426 downwards.
CCCTCGCCATCTCCCTCCTAAACAGTTGAACTGTCACACTGCTCCCACTGCCAGACTGCAACTGCACCTTATGTACATTCTGTGGTATTCATTTCACTTCATTTCATTCCTGTCATCCTGTATTTTATGTATATAAGATTTAGATAGGTTATTTATGGTTGGTTTACACAGCTTGTGTAGGTTTGTGTATGTATGTGTAGCTGTGTGTGTGTGTGTGTGTGTGTGTGTGAATTGTGAATTGTGCTGCTTACGTTGTTGAGATATACAATGCTGTGCTTGAGAGTCACCATCTACCGGAACCAAATTCCTTGTATGTGTCTGTGCATATACATGGCCAATAAACACGATTCTGATTCTGATTCTGATTCTGATTCTGATTATTATTGTAATAAATTATTAAGAGAGCGAGAACAGTGTACTTTTTAGCACAATCTTGAAGATTGAAGGATGCCTGAGGGATAAAGCTGATGGGCCACATCTTGAAGCTGTGGGTAAGACTTGTTGAAGCTAGATTACAAAGAGAGGTGACTATTAGTATGGCTTCAAGCTGAGAAAGCGCACTACATATTTGATGTTTCCTTTGAGAGTGTTGATGCAGAAGAAGATCAAAAGGAGTAATGGTTGGGGCAGGACATGTATAAGGATGGCGAGACAGTGGCGAGGTGGGCGGTAAGAGTGACAGATGGGTTTAAGATGGATGCTAAGATTTTCATTGAGAGTGATGATAAAGGACAAGATTAGAATTAGATCAGAGGGACAACTCGGGTTAGAAAAGCAAGGCTGTGATGGTTTGGACATGTGCAGAAGAGGGATTGTAAATATATTGGACAAAGGAGGTTGAACATGGAGCTACCAGGCAGGAGGAAAAGAGGAAGACAACAGAGGAGGTTCGTGAATATGTAAATATGTCCGTATATATATTTTATTTCGAGACGATATCTGCTATGGCCTAAATATATTCAACTTTATTGAAATTACACAACCAAACTATTACCTATAGGCAACACCTACGTCCCTTAAATTTATAGAACAGTTTTCTTTGGGAGCGTTTGTTAAGAATCCAGTCCTTCCTTTCCAATACAGAAGAGGGTTGATATTGTTATTTTGAAAGTCTATCTAGAGTAGTCCACTGGCCATAGGTAACGTGACCTCCAATATCTACTCTTATGATGTGAACAGTGAACGAAAACAAGAGAACCAAATGAAGAAAGAAGGAAAACATTTAAAACTGTCTTTCAGGCGATTTTATTGTATTTTGGGATGTTTCATGTGTCCAGTCTAAACCATATCCAGCATTTTTCATGTGGAGAAGCACATCATTCAAAATAGTGAATGAACGCATCACAATAATCAGAAGCACATAAGCTTTTGAGGGTTTCTCTCTGATTTTTTTTTCATTGCCTTCCAATCACATCCTGCAAACAGGCAAAAGATAATCAGAATATGCTGCTATAGAGAGTCTGGGGCGTCTAAATGTTGGATACTAACGTGCAATCCAAGCGTTCTCTCTACGGCTAAAATTACATTTATACAACAACATGACCACAAAATCTGCAAGAGGACTGATGTTGCATCTGTACGCATATCCTTGGTGTGTCTGAAAGGTAGATGTCCTCGGTTGCTCTGTAACGACTTGGTGTGAGGACACCAGTCACGTTCGTTCTTCTTTGTTTTTGTCACTTCCTTTTGTTGTGTTCCTGTCTTTCTGTGGGTTTCTCTTCAGTGTCCAGGGTAACATCCTCTCTTGAGAAGTAAACAGAAGGAGACGTTAGAATCTGTGATGTCATTATATAAAATACTTTACTTTTTAGCATCCGGATTTCCTCTTTAAGAGTATAAGTTGTCATAATCGTCCCTCATAATCTATTGCTTTCATGTATTTGTAATTATAATTTACATTATTAAAAGCAAAGCAGTTATCAACTCAATGTCCTGGAGGAAGTTATATATAAAACAGTACATATCCTGTCAAAACATTTAATGACTTAAATTTTCATCTTACAAAAATTCACAAATGCAGCAGATGGCAGGTTATGATAGTAATAGCTGAATCTCACCTTGACTATGGGGGAGTTTCCATTTAAGACACTGTAAAAACAGGAACAAGATACAGATAAATTAATAACAATGGCTCAATTTACTAATGAAATAATAAGAAAAAGAAATATAAAATACAAATCACACATGTGGTCGATTTCTTTTAAAGTTAGAACTCTGTGTAATGTAAATAAAAGAAGAATGAAATAATTGTTAATGAGTTTAAACACTATATAATTAAGACAAAGACAACATGCTCAATATTGAAACTGACAATGCGAAATCTTTTTTAGAAAAACTCTCTTCTCATTTTGGACTTACAACTGCATCACTGCTTCTTTTTAAACCAACAGACAGTTTTGAAAGCCAGATATTCTCCCTTTCTTGGTTGATAATGAATGAAACAGCTCTGGGTTTCCTTTGGAGTTTATTTCGTTTTAAAATAGACCAAACTTCTTTTCAGGTCTGGACTGTTGGCAGCCCAGTTTAGACTTTTTTTTACTACACAGATATCCTCCTTTAATATGTGCAACATGTGGAAAGACCTTATATATTGTTCAGATATATTGTTCCCCAGAGGCTGATCTTCAGACACATATTATATTGGTCTTTTCCCTGTGCATGAATTTCTCTGGGTTCCAGGAATCTTCACTCTTAGGATTAAAAAAAGGATCATTCATAAATTATTCTTAACTTCATGCTGAACATTTTGAACTATTTGACCAAACAATGTCTTATCGAGGGGGTTAACCTCTCCCCATCTTCATTTATGAAACACAGAGTTGTATAAAAAACCTATTTTAGCTTTTTAAACATGCTGCAGATTTCAAATACAAAATGTTTTAACATTTTATATGCTTATGCACCTTTTCTCATTGTATTATATTTTACACTGTTTGCTATTTTTTAATTTTGTTAAAATTCAGCTTTCATTTGTTAACTTCTAAGTCAAGTCCTAATAATGAAATGTCTAGGTGATAGCACCAAAAAACATCCATCCATCCATTCACTTCCGCTTATCCCTTTCTGGGTCGCGGGCCAAAACAACATGTAAGTAATAAAGTATTAAACACAACTTACACCAGTGTATACTCCTTATTCTGCTCCATGTGGGAAAGAGATTAGCACAAAGGGGGAAAAGTAATTAGGTGTGAGAGTTAAAATCATTTTAAAGCTATTTATATAAATTTTGAGGAGTCTTTGAGACTCTATAAGGTTAAAAAAAATACCTTCAGGCTTGGGGTGCATGAGGTTCAGTGGGAGCTCCACTGTGACATCACTGCAGAGAAAATCAAGCCAAAAAATGTGAATGCATGCAATCATCACTCCTGTATGTAATGTGGTAATATTGCTACTAAATGTTACTCACCTGGAGGTGAGGCCACCCAGCAGACTACATGGAGAAAAGAGGACAAATGTAAGCCGGCCTTTGCCATTTCATTCTGTTTAATCTTGAATGGGGTTTACTTGTGTCAAAAAATACTTACCCTCCTCCAGCCACCATGAGGTTAATTTTAATCTTGTAGGAAACCAGGATACCCAGCACCTCTTTTTCTACTCCCTGCCGCAGCCTGTGGAGGACGAACGCAGGGATTTGAAGGATTAGTGGGGTTTAAATTAGCTGAGTGTACTACCGTAAGACATTGTGGACACGGAACAAGAAAGCAGCTGGAAATGTGAAGCTACAAAGAGCTGACAGAGAAGAGAGTTTAGCCCAAACTTTACACCAGTGTGCACTTACATGGTGGTGGAGGCCAAGTTGGTGTCCTCGTCCTTCAGTCGACCATCCAGCGCCAAACCTCTTTTCTCCTTGTTATCAGTGAGCAGAGGTGTGATGGACAGAGTGTTGTCGTAGGTGCCATTAGAGTCCACCGTCTCTCTGCAGAGAGTGAAAAGAAACACATAAGCAGAGTGACCCAATTTTATATTTTCATTTTGCTTCTGTGACATTTGCTGTGCTTTCAGTTTTCTGCCCACATACCCGAACTCTTGGTTAAGAACACACTTGGTGTATTTGTCTGCCGAGTAGAGGACAATGTCTGTGGTTTGGTCCACTGTTGCAGGGAGGAAGATATAGAAAAATGTTATTTCTTTATAACATTTTCAAGATTTATTTCAGTATTTCAGTGAGTAGAGGTACCCACCAGTGATTTTAATTTTCTTCACTGTTTTGTTGCTCTCGTTTTTGATTTTGATCTTGATTGGGATCGCTTCACCATGAAAGTAGAGCTGCGGCAAAACAGAAGGAGAGATTTTAATTGGTTCACTGCACAGCTCACATTTCAACAGGGTGAAGCTGAAAATTTGGGAAATAAAGGTTTGCTGCCATACATCTTTCTCCATTGAAGCTTCTAGATGAACAGGCTTGTCAGACATCATGAAGCTTTTGCAGATTTCAGCCTTGGGCCCGGCGCCCACCTGAGATGGGGCGTACTGGATTTTACGAATGATGAGACGGGCGGTGTCCCTGTCGGGGCGAAGAAGAGGGAAGGAAGAAGAGATGAGCTGAGGAAAAATGAAATGGAACAAAGAGAGGCGAGATAGCAAGGCAAAGACACTAGTGGAGGTAAACTCACTTCTTTTCAATCTTTTCATCTGGGTTGTTCTTTTCCTTGGCAAGATACGTTTTGACCTCAAAGTCAACGCCACAAGCCTGCGAGATACAGTGAAGTTGTAAACAGCTGACATTTAAACAAGTGACATTCTTGCCTATATACTCTAATGTAAAGGGATGCCTCACCTTTCCCTTGTCATCAGGTCCAGGCTGCAGAGAGACTGAGCAGGGTAGGTTGTTTGGTATCTATGGAGACAAAGACTAAGATTTATGAGAAAACACAAGAGCTACTTTCATGAAATTACAAAATAAAGCATAATTTTAGATATTCAGGAAGAAAAAAACTGTTAACTTGAGCTTTTCCTCTTTAAGAAAAAAGTATAAATGTCTATTAAATACTCAGTATTAAAGTGGAGTAACGTCAATGTTACATCCACAATTTCAAAAAAAATCCCCCAAAACCCCAAAAAACACCTTCTGACATGGCTGACGTCATAAACTGCTGGTCGTGCTTAATTTTGTGGACCTCACACACCTCAAAAGAGAAAGGGTGTGCGTTGTCTCCGGCCTTCTTCAGCAGGGTGTCGTGCATGGCGTTCAAGGCAGGCTTCTCGCCATTAGGATAGATTTGGATTTGCTGTAACCAGATGTCCTTCCTGAAGCACAGGCCCATCACATCCAGGTCATCACTACCATAACGGAAGGCACATGCCAGCTGCACGAACACTGCAGACAGGCGTAATTACATCAGTTACTTCACAACGATTGGCAAAAGTTTGTATTTATAGAACTGAACTCAATTTAAAACGGCGCTTTATGTGATGTTACCTTTTCTGTCTCCGAAATCTGCTGGGTCCAGCTTTACGACGCCATCTGCAAGGGAGCAGGATTACAGGCACAGTTATTGTCTTCATAATGACTGTGCATTTGCACACACACACATACACAGAAATACAGAGACACACTCTGGAATAGGAACGTACCAACTATGTCCACTTTGTCCACATGATCCACATAGTCTCTCTTCCCCAGGTAGAGGGTCAGCTGTCACATTGAAGAAGGGAAAGCATAGTGTTTCAGAACCTTTTAAGTTTTACCCCTTTTTCAGTTTATTAAAAAAATGTTTTAAGAGATGAAAAGAGAACATACCCCTCCGTTTCCACTGGTCTTCTTGAAAACCCTGTGAAGCAAAAAGGAGAAAACCACTCACCTTAAAACTCAACCTTTAAATGAACTTTTTTGTATAAATTACAGTTAAAATATTAACCTCCTTATCCTAGCAAGCAGGGCAGAGATAAGTGTGTGAAATGTTCAATAAAGCTGGAGAACCTGTGTTTTTAAAAGAAGAGTACATCCACAGATGGAGTTACTGTCAGACTTAACAAGATAAAATAGTGATTAAATTTGGATCCTGTGGGTAAATTCGGCTTCTTGGCAAATGACAGAAGGGCTGGTAATCCTTTATTCCTCGTTATCCAGTTAGTAATAGCTAAGTGTGGAGCTGCTTTACCTCATCAAGCCCGGATTGAGAGGCTGGCTCAGGTGAGGGAGCTACAAATGGTGTAAGAGGGTTCCCCAAATAACCGATTACCACTGTCATCAAATAAAGCTCAGAGCTGTGTTACCACATTTGAAAGAGCATGTTGAGAGACTAAGCCTTTTACAGACCTTAACTAAATACTTTAAAACTACTTGTCCCTTTTAGGAGTTGGCTGACCATCCTGTCTACAACTCCAAGGTGCACAAATTTCAAAGAGATCATGATTTTTATCAACTTTTCAGCCCCTGTCAGATCTTCTTTGGGTAAAAGGGAAACATCTTTCCACTAACAATAACTCTGGATTGTTATATTTGTTGAGTATGAGAGAGAGAGATCTTTAAATAGAGTTTGATTAGAATCAGCAGTTCCTCAGGGAAGTATCCAGTACTTACTTTGCCATCTCTAGAAGGTTTTTGGAAGTGTTCTGTTGGAAGAAAGGAAAAAAAAAAAACGAATTATCAAAAAGTGATCAGGAGGTCACAGATCTATAACTGACAGCTCTCTGGCAGCTGGAGTGATGCTTTCATTTGAGGGTACAGAGGGTTAATCCTCTGCAATAAGATTACTGGTGTTAGGACTCTTCCACCAAACCGGTGTTTCTCTGTCCGCTAACTGACCCCTGTGACCTCACAACAAACAACCAAAGATTTACATTGCACACGTGATTATGTCACAGTATGTTTCTCCTAAAAGTGCCAGTCTTTGAACTATTCAAGGAACGCTAAATGGATAAAACCCATTCATTACCTTTGATAGCATTCCAGGACTTAAGAATCCCTAGGTGTTGACTTTAGCCGTCTATAGCTCCTAAATAAAGATTAGTCCTGAAGGGTTAAGAGCACTACAAGCATTTAATTAAATATGTCTTTTCAAACCAATCTGCTCATGTCTCAGTTTCATTTTACCTTCCACCATAATCGCCAGTCTTCAGGTTGTTTGGTCTTATTATATTTTTAAAAATCACATCATATTTCTCTTTAAAATATTGGTTTTCATTCTATTGACACCTGATGTCTCACCTCAAAGAGTAATGGAGTAGAGCTAAACCCATTAAAAAGTCAGAGTAAAATCTGACAGAATGCTATTTAATCACGGTAAAATAGAGTAATCGACCAATCAGTATAGGTGCACGTACTGACAGCAACTATAGACATCAGCAGTAAGGATAAAGGTGCTCGTACTAACGCTTTCAAATCATTGTCAGCTACATTTTAGACAGTGCAAGAGGGGATACAGTCTTTATACACAATTTACCCCTTTAGTTAGCTCTGTTAGACTTAAAAAGTTCCAATCTCATATACAATGATTATGGATGAATGCAAACAATGAGAATAAAGTCTTGGTTATTTACCCAGATGCCTCCAGTCTAAAGTTGCTTTGGGCTACAGTTACTTATTTCAGCACCATGAGCAGGTACAGCAGCTTCCTGCCTCTCTTCTGATTGGCTAATTGCTGTGCAATTTCAGCATATGTGTTTGTGGCACACCTCTTCAAAATTACTGAACTAGGCCTTTGTTAGATTCTTGCTCAAACCACAAAGCACTATATTTAATATTTATTGGTCGATTACTCTATTTTACAGTGATTAAATAGCATTCTTGTCTTGTCTTAACCTATTAAAACAATGCAACATGTATATACTGTAATGACTTCCACCATCCTTATTCAACCCCATGGTGGAGCATCACTCAATGATTTTCTGTTAAGCTAAAATGAAAACACCATTTGACCTTTGACATCCATCCATTTTCACAGCCACTTATCTAATTTAAGGTTGCAGGGGGCTATCAGGAAAAAAAAACTGTACTTCATAATTAGTTTCACCACTACACATCCATCCTTTCATTCATTCATCTGTGAATATGAAGACTTCTTACCTCTTCTTAGTAGTCTGGGACCGTGGTGGAGGATGTCAGGATAAGTTGAGAGTGCAGTCTGCAACTGAGCTCCCTTTTTATACCTGCCTCCCTCTGTGCATCCTTCAGGCTTAGCCAGTTCACTGTTGGTGTTGTTGCCTGCTTCATAATCCTGTTAAGCAATCAGAGAGCAGCTTTTTTGGACTACAAAAAGTGCAGCCATCTAAATCACAGGGACAGAAATACAACCTCACAGTTGCCACGTGGCTGTAGTAGGCCGATAATCCCCCTCTGCACCTCCACAAATCAACTAATCAAATCTCCTTTGATTCAGAAAGCACAACAAATCAGGCAAATTAAATTCAACTGAATTTTTTTCCCATCAAAAAAAATTCAGTTGAACATCTTTATAGCTTGCATTAAATACTTCATCTGTGAGTGGCACCTTTATCCGTAAATAAAGGTTAGCTGGGTATCAATGTATTATTTGTTCTTTTTTTTTTGTTTTACAATGATGCTCATAAAAACATAAACATTTTAAAAATATATCAAATTCAAGAGTATTCCTATATGCTTGATAGGGAGACACAATAATAAACTAACCTATATGATAAAGGATTCTGATGTTTTCTTATTTTAAGCCTGTGTGCAGCCGTGTGAAGATTCCTAGTACTCCAGTCTGTCTGCTCTCAGCAGATTAACAGTTCCCACTCCCAATATGGTACAGATGACGGGAGTATCAACGGTGAGGTCAGAATAAGCTTTCTTATTCAACAGTGTCTAAGTAACGTGCCAAAGATTAAGGACAATCACCAGAATCCCCTTTGACCTTTGAAAACCTGCTAATCCTCCAACAGGTCCGTTATAACTAGCTTATGTTAAAAGAATGAAGAACACAGGAGCATAAACTAATACATTTTAGGATTCATGGGGATACTAGGGAATATTTATTAATTAAAAAAGATCCTTGATCATGAGACAGAAAGCTTTAAAAATGTAGTAAATATAAATATAGTGTTTTTATTGCATCCAAAGGATGACAAGACCTTTGCTGGAGTTAAGCCGAGGTTAACAGAGACCTTTAGGCCACCTGGACACCCCACAAGTCAGGGGTTACTGTGTTGTACCAAACATGGCTTAGCGTAGTCCTTAATGACAATCATAATCCCGGTGAGGTGTTCTGCAGAGCTTTAGCATTTTCCAGGTTTTGTTTTCTTTATTCGTCTGACGCAATGCGAAGATGTGACGCCAAGAGGGAGAGGTTACTCAATGCCTTCGCCACGTTGGGCTTTAACCACACGTATTCTTGATCTGGGCGAGATGAAATAAAACAGAAATAGTAGGCACAGGTTTTATTGGAACCGGTCACTTTGGCTCCAGTCTAATCACTGTTTGTGCTGCCATGCTTCTTGGAAACTGTGTCTCTGGCTTGCGCCCTTTAAATCATCAACCTAAACACAATGTGACAGAGCGATTGCCTCTAAGGAGGATCACCCTGTAGGACAAACACAGTCATTTGTATCCAAAGAAATGGTGGAGAAAAGTATCTTTGACTTTTGAATATCTGATAATAGTATATGTTTGGGATTAGACAAACTGAAAATATGTTTTTAAAAAAAATAGTATTTAACTTTATTTTAAGCAAGAAAGTGGAGCTTTGGAGATTTAAAATCTAATCTGCAGAAGTGGCTTGGCCTTATTAGGCAGCAGTTTGATTAGCAGCAGTTGCTTAGACACAATACACACATAAATACTCAGAAGACACAAAATGTTAGTATAGAACACAGATCTTATCTTTGAAAGAGATTTAGTCTGACTAGTTTTTGATTGGTTGGAAATTGGAATCAAAGGAGAAAATGAGACAAAGAAGTAAGTTAAAGAGAGAAAAGCAGAAAGACATTTAACTGCATGTGTACTGTAAGGATTCCCTATCTACTTAATGTATTCTAAAACTTCATATAATAGATGCTAATTAAATGGCATCGCTGTACCTGCAGTGGTTGATTATGTTCAGACAGCTTCTTGGGCCCTGTAGACACATTTGGATGCAGTATAATTACTGCTCTTAAATCATGCTGTGAGAGTTCCAGTGGCCTAAATTCATTTTATTTATGTGAACATTTGAACCAATTCTCCTAATACAAGCTTATGTATCCTATTTTGGGAAACAGTGCCATAGGTCAAAAGGCATAAATAACATGCCCGAAAAAAGAAGTATATGTAGTGTAACAGGTGCTAAAAACAAGTGTACTTGTTTTTAGCACCTGATCGATAAAGACAGAGTTGGTGCTGCTCGTGCTCTTGAGAGGCTTTATTTGGGACCAGCTGACTGAAGGCACTGACGGAGGCGGCTGAATCTTTTTAAGGCAAACACTCCAGGCTAAACAGACTAGTAATTATGAGGAGTGTCTGATGAAGGGAATAAGCCAAAGGCCAAATCCAGCTTAATCAATTATTTATGGGCTAGGACAGAATGAAATGACACGAGGTAGGGCAAACGATATGAAGTATAAATAAACATATGCAAGACAACATTACATGAGCTCAGATAAAACATTAGGCAAATGAAACAAATTTAAAACATATATATCTCTCTGTTTAAGAGCTTTTTCATTAATTATGAGTTATATGATGAAGACACTTTTTTTAAAAGCTGAATTACCTGTGAAGCAAAGCAACAACTGCCCAGGGGCTCGGCACCCTCCAGGACCCCACAAGGCCAGTTTCATTGCATGCCAAATGATTTCTGCTGATTTTATTTACTGACGCCTTTGCTGCAAATACATCCATCCATCCATCCATCTTCTTCCACTTTATCCGTCCAGAGCCCTACAACGTCCAGAGCCTTCAGGAACTCGGGGCGGACCTCATCCACACCAGGGGCTCTGCCACCAACGAGTTGTTTAACTGCCTCAGTGACCTCGCCCCCGGAAATTGGCGGGTCATCCCCCTCATCCCCAGACTCTGCTTCCTCCCTGGAAGACGTGCCAGTGGGATTAAGGAGGTCCTCGAAGTATTCCTTCCACCGCCCGACAATTTTCTCAGTCGAAGTCAGCAGCACTCCACCAGCACTATACACAGTACAGGTAGAGCACCGCTTCCCCCTCCTGAGACGCCTGACGGTTTGCCAGAACCTCTTCGAGGCAGTCCGAAAGTCTTTTTCCATGGCCTCTCCGAACTCCTCCCACACCTGAGTTTTTGCTTCAGCCACTGCTCGAGTCGTATTCCGCTTGGCTTGTCGGTACCTGTCAGCTGCCTCCGAAGTCCCACAGGCTAACCAAGCCCGGTAGGACTCCTTCTTCAGCCTGGTGGCTCCCTTCACCTCTGGTGTCCACCATTTGGTTCGGGGGTTACCACCACGACAGGCACCAACCACCTTGCGGCCGCAGCTCAATGCAGCAGCTTCGGCAATGGAGATGCTGAACATGGTCCATTCGGA
>VUQG01029992.1:0-11806 GCA_015106755.1 Etia nguti | reverse complement strand
GTAAATCTCCAAAAGTTGATTCTGTTCATCTGGACGTAGCGTTTCTCCCACTGAAAACGTCCAGATGAACAGAATCAACTTTTGGAGAATGCCAGGTTGAGCACACAGCCCTGTGGCATGGCCGTGTTCAGGACCTGTGTGGAAGATGTCTAGCCCCCTATTCTCACCACCTAAAGCCTGTTGGAGAGAAAGTCCCTGATCCAGTGGCACAGCAATGTCGACAAACCCAGGTTATGAAGCTTTAGAGCCAGCTGAACTGGGATCACCGTGTTGAAGGCCAAGCTGAAGTCAACAAATAGCATCCTAAAATAAGAGTTGGGATGTTTGGGGTGGGTCAGGGCTGAATGCAGTGCTATTGCAACCGCATCCTCTGTTGACCGGTTCTACCTGTATGCAAACTGATGGCTGTCCAGACCAACAGGGATGGCATCATCGATGTGCTTCAGAATGATCCTCTCAAAGCACTTCATAATTACTGGAGTCAGGACGACGGGGTTGTAATCACGAGGCAAGAGACAGCTGATCCTGGTACAGGCACAATGTTTGTGCCTGTACCAGGCTTGTTTAAACAGAAAAGTTTTTAACTGCTTTTTAAAAGTTTCCAGTCCACCAAACGTTGTTGTGGTGGTAGACTGTTCCACAGCTTTGGTGCCACAGACTGAAAGGCTTGGTCCCCTGTCATCTTCAGTCATGTACAGAGAACAACCAACAAACTGAGTCTGTGAGCGGAGACAACGAGCAGCAGTGTATTTTGTAAGAAGCTTGGATAAATAATCTTAGTGCTCTGTATGTTAAAACAAGAATTTTAAAACAAATTCTAAAATCAACTGGGAGTCAATGTAAAGAATATAAAATAGGAGTAATGTGAGCACGCTTGCTAGAAACAGTTAGTAGTCTGGCTGCTGCATTTTGAATAGCTTGGAGGCAAGAAAGAGATAATTTGTCCAAGCTGGTAAACAGGACATTACAATAATCTAAACGCGATGACACAAATGCATGAACACTTTTTTCCAGTTCAGCTGAGGAGACCATATGTCGGAGTTTAGAAATGTTACTTAAATGAAAGAAACAGGAACGAGACGGAGATTTTACATGCAAGTCAAGGCCCAGAGAAGAATCAGATATTACTCCCAAGATTTCGAATGTTTGACTTAGGTTCTAACTTCCTTCTGCTGACTGATTTTGGACTGTAACTCAGGAGGAGCTATGGTCATGGTCTCAGTCTTTTTGGTGTTTAAAACCAGGTAATTGCTAGAGAGCCAATCAGTAGCCCGAGTTAAGCACTGGACTAGGGTGGACAGCCTATCCAGCTGATGAGGTTTAAAGGACATATGCAGCTGAATGTCATCGGCATAGAAATGATAAGAAATGTCACTAAAAGACTGAATAATGCCAGCTAAAGGAAGCATGTTAAAAGAAAATAATAATGGACCCAAAACTGAGCCCTGTGGAACCCCACAGGTTAGGGGGCAATGTTAGAGGTGAACCTGTCAGTCCTAACAGAAAAGGTCCTATCTGATAAGTAGGAAGAAAACCAGTCAAATATACCAGCCAAAACCTTCAGCCTGTTAAGTAGGATTTTGTGGTCAATGGTATCAAAGGCTCCGCTGAGATCAAGCAAAATGATTGCAGAACAATTCCCTGCGTCAGAAGCCATTAAAGGATCATTATAGACCCTTAAGAGAGCGGTCTCAGTGAAGTGCTGCTTTTGAAAGCCAGACTGAAAAGGGTAAAAAATCTGTAGTAAAGATCTGAACTGATTTTCTACAATTTTTCTGGTAATTTGCTTATAAATGGCAATATTTAAATAGCCCAATAATTACCAGTAGAACTGCTATCAATATTCTGTTTTTCCAATAGAGGGGTTACCTCAGCATGTTTAAAATAGGATGGAACACAGCCTTACTTCAGTGAACTGTTGATGATGGCAATGGGGGACCAATGCTGGTGAGAATCCCAGACAGGACAGAGGGCGGTAATGTATCTAAGGAGCATGACGATGATGGAATTTCATTTAACCTATTACTGTAGTTAAGTCATTGAGTGTAATTGGAGAAAAAGAAGTAAATGACCTAGAGCACCAAGGGCCATCTTCATAAGGGGAGGCACTTGAGGAGACTTTGGATCTCAAGTCCATCACCTTATTTACAAAGTGACTGAGAAAAGTATTACAGTCTTCATCAGAAAGCAACACAGCATTCTGAGTTGGGGGAGACACAATACTTGTTGATAGTTCTAGTTAATCGTACTCTTAAATTACGACATTATATAACTGAAAAAGCTGCTTTGAACTGTTCACGATGGACAATCAGAACGGTGGACTTCCGCAGATGTTCTGCTTTTCGACAGGAACGTCGAAGACCACGAGTTTGATTATTTAACCAGGGTGTGCGGAAACTAACACAGCAATGCCTAGCTTTGTAAGGAGCAACCGGATTGAGAATGGCAAGGCAGAGTTCATTAAAGGAGTTCGGTAAGGAGTTCAACATCATCAGAAAAAGTTGTAAAATTAAAGAGAAGAAAACTTAGAAATGACAGTCATCAATGATACAGTGATCAATAAAGCGCCTGCGCATAATACAAACTTGGGGAAAAGTTTACATTCAAAGAGACTGACTTAAAGTCACTGAAAACAACTTCATTTGTGTCCAGATGGTCAAGGTAAACCCCATAAGTGAAGACCCAGTCCAAAGAATGCCCAGCAACATGAGTGGGCCATGATACATGTTGAACAAAGTTAAAAGAGTCCATAATGGTCAGAAACTCCTTAGTGGTACTATTTGATGGGTCCTCTGAATGTTGAAGTCACCAACAATGATGACTTTGCCCAGTTTAATAGTGGAAGTTAAAAATCCTGAAAGACTGACAGAAAAGACGCAGCAGACGCAGGTGGACAATAAATTAAGATACTGTAATGGGCTGATATCTTCCAATTTTCATCATAATCATCTCAAAAGAGATGTAACAGCTCGAAGAGATCATCCAGCATAAGAATGTCTTTTTAAATTTTACAGCTGTTCCACCTCCTCGTCCAGAGATCCGAGGTGCACAGAGAAATGAACAGTCTGTCGGACATAGCTCTGAAAGATGTGAGACTTACACTGCCATGTCTCAGAGATAAACATAATATCAAGCTTCTCTGCACAGAACAAGTAATTTAAGATATAAGACTTGTTGGCAATTGAGCGGGCATTAATTATCATCATTTTAGTGTTGAGACCCACCGGGACAGGTGTAGAGGGGCCTGGAACAGAGTCCGGACTTTGGGGTAAGCTGCACAGCAAATCAAGGTTCCTACCATGACGAGCCGTGGCTTTCCACACTTTCAGATGACTGTCCAAGGTGGTAAACACAAGTGGGCATGGAGATCAATCCAGCCCCGACAAGTATTAGGCGAATCTGACTGGCGTCACACCAGGAGTGAAGCTCCCGAAGATCCACTTCTCCCTCCGAAGCTGACGAAGCAGCACAAGAAAACCGGCTCTCTTCTCCCGCTTCCACCGATGAGGCCTCCAAAGCAAAAATGAGATGACCGGCAAGAGTGGAGGTATACCGGGTGCTGCGCCACGCTCAAGCGGCGGTTGGAAAAAGAACCTCATTTCATTGACTCTGAAAATTATCCATAGCAGATTTATTCGCCAATAACGTGAATAAATCTGTGTTATTGCCGAATAACTCCCGAAGGGAGATAACGCCAGATAAAACTGTAGCAAAAATACTTGCACAACATGGAAAGTAAACAAACACACAAACAGAGGGACCATCATGCAAAAAATCTGCAAGGTGAGACGCATAAAACCGTCCCAACCACAAACTCACTCCTTAAAGCAGTTGTTGCTGTAATTTGGCGTTATATAAATAAAACTGAATTGAACTCACTCACATTTACATTCCCAGCAGGCAGTGCAGGGAGGAGAGGACAGATCCCTATAACTGGAAATCAATTATATGATGACATAGTTTGTTCCACCTTTGAATATTTGTCTCACCAAAGATTTGTGGTCTGTTCTTAGTCGGTCTCGCAGGTTCTTCAGAGTGTTCCTGAAGCCTCTGGATTTTTGTTTCTCTGGTTTGGTAGAAGGCTGAGGATCCTTATGAATTTGAACACTTCCTCTCTTCAGCAGAAAAGAGATGGGGAAAATCTGAGCATACTTATGAAATGAGGCGATGCGACAGTGCTGCTACTTATGCTTTTCATCACATTTTGCAACTACATGTTAACTCTGTAAGTAACTTGGAACTGCTGATTTCTACTGTATTGTACTTTAAGTGGTTACCCATGAGCTGCTTTCTTTCTTTCTAACATCTCCTGTCTTCTTCTCCTCTTCCTCCTCCTCTTCTTCACTTTCACTGTTGTTGATGAAGCAGAGCTGGAGATTCATCCGTGTCTGCAGGCTGAGGGTTATACAACAGTCAGTAGACTATCATGAACACATCCAATCTCACATCACAGCAGAGAAAGTGTAAAATCATTAGAACACAGTACAGCTGAGGTGGTGAAGTGTCACCTGATATTAGCCAGGTTTCCATCAAAACAAAGTCAGGAAGTAACAGAGTACAGATACTGTACTTAAGTAGAGTTTTCAGGTATCTGTACTTTACTTGAGTAATTTTTTTTCTGAGAACTTCCTCCTCCTTCTCTCAAAACAGGCTTGTTACTTTTGTTTTAAGGCATTTGAGGGGAGTTAGTATTCCATGTCACTGCGAGCCTTCAAACAAACTAACTTGATTCTGAACAGTAACACATGAATCCTATTCGTTTATTAATCAGCAGAGGATGTTGCATAAAAAGAGCTACTTTTTACTTTTTCATTTTAACTTGAGTAAATAATTAGAATCAGTACTTTGACTTTTACTGGAGTATTTTTCAACCGTAGTATCTGTACTTTTATTTAAGTACAGAATGCATGTACTTTTGCTAACTCTGTTAAACTGAGGAAGGTTTCATGTTCCACACTGATCTGCTCTTTTACCTCTGCAGTTTAAGCTCGAGTGAAGCTTCAAGAGAATCTGTTTTCATTGCACCATCACATTTTGTCTTTAAAATCAGTCATGGCGTATGAGGAAAGCATGGTTGCAGCTGATACTGCATCAGTATCTCCACACAAAAGATTTTGATTGTGTGTAAACTGGAACTTGCAAGGGATGCAAGCAAACTGTAACAACCACACATCGAGAGAAAGTCCTACTGTTTTGAGTTGGGTTAGACACATAATTAATCCAAATGACATAACGATGGATAATGCACAGTGTGTTAACAGAAATTCACTAAGAAATAAGAGGTGCGCCTGTACCGAGAGGTCAGTGCCAGCACGTGACTATTGCAGGCATCGTCTCCATCCTCCCAGCTCTCCGTTCTCTTCCCTCGCTCCTCTTTCCAGCTGACTGGGGCTCTGTCTTGCTCCAGAGAAATACCAGTCTGACAAGAACAGCAACCATATGTTAAAACCATGTTACATCGGTAAATATTATTGAACAGTACTGATCAGTTTTGCCTACAAGTGAAACTCTTGAGAGCAACAATCTTGTTTGCAAGAGTGTCCTGGCCTGACATACAGGACTGACCCAACGTGTTTTTCAATTTCAGGAGAAATACCAGAGATAATCTGCACAAGCATGGAGGGAAAATGCACACTCCACATATAAGGTACATACAAGGGCCACTGGATACAAGGTCTGAACCCAGTACTCCACCATGCTGCTCACCTTTCCTTACCTAACGCACAGGTAGTCTTTTTTTTTTTCTTCCTTTCTTTAACCTCCAAACATTTCGTAGGTTCAGGCCCAATGTATTCAACAGAATTATTGAGCATTATTAAATATTCCACCATGCCCGGTGTAGACTGGTAAATGGACAGTATGTAGCGCTTTTTTAAAAACTCTTCCTGAGCCCTCATATATACAACTTGGCTCATTCACAAGCGCTTTTATCTCTGCTTTTTCTACATAAGTGCTTTCTATCTTACATTCACACTAACATGGATTCATCAGAGTTGGGCTTCCGATAAATAGATTGGCCTACTCTATTTATTCCATCATTGCTCACACCTCTGCAATCTTCAAAGTGAATGTGTACACAAAAAGCAGTTTCACTGATCCATCATTCAGCAATACAAAACAAGATCTCTGACCTTTAACCTCTTCTCCTTCTTCTCTTCTTCCTGCTTCTCAAGCTCAGCAATACGCAGGCTCAGGGCCTCCCAGTGCATGATCGGAAGGCCTAGATTGTCTTCGCCATAGCGTTCCTGCCAGACCAGCGCTGCCCCCACCAAGTCTTCATCATCTTCCTCTACCTTGTCTTTGTCGTCATCACACTTCCTGTAATCATCTGCTTCATTACTCTCCTTCTCATCCCGATGTTGTCTCAGTCTTTCCTTCTCTCCTTCCATCTGTACAGCAGGAGAAGCACTAGATTAAAATGTTCACAGCTTTACATCAGACATTATTCTTCACACCACATCTTGATGAATGAAATATTCATGTTGACAACCTTTACTGGGATAAAGATTGTTTTCAGAATTTTGGGCACGGCACAGATTCTAAAAACTAAAATCTTCAACCTTTTGAGAGCTGGATTTAAAAAGTAGGACTACATCAGGGATTGCCTCCGAGGCCCTTCTTGTTTTCAGTGGTGACTGACAGGTTGACAGGTGAGGTCTCTTGCTACTGGGCTTGCATGATGAGTGTTTCTTCTGTACTCAACTCTTCTCACTTTCTGTGTTTCTATCCTAACTATTGCATGTAATCATAATAATCACAATTATTAAACTGTCTCTCTACCATAGTTTGCCTTTTGTGGCATCTCTTTCTGCTCCCCCTTCATCCAACCCAACCAGTCAATCACATGGCCAACCACAACCAGATGGCCGCCCCTCCCTGAGCCTCGCCCTGCCAGAGGTTTCTTCCTGTTAAAAGGGAGTTTTTTCTTCTTACTGTCACCAAGTGCTTGTTCACAGATCATCATCTGATTGTTAGGGTTTTCTTTCTAACGTTGTTACAGGTTAGATCATAGGCTCTAAAATGAGGCACTGAGGTAGGCCTATCATTAACACAGTCTACAATCAACAGACAACTTTATGAAAGGAAGTACAGAAGGTTTAGAATAAGGTGGAACCCACTGGTTACCCTCAAGGATGGAAAGCCTAGGGAAGACCAGAGCGTGCCCAGTTCTGGAAAAAATTATTCTAACTGGACAGAGGAGGCAAAAGAACTTGTACCAGAATGTTGGGAAGAGCACATTGGTTTAGCTCACAGAATGAGCAGGCAACCATACGCTACAAGGTTCAATGCAGCAGCCTGAGGCCCTTTGCTGGGTGTCTTCTTCCATTCTCTCTCTCTCCCTTCCTGTCACCTCTTCACTGTATTATCTAATAAAAAACAGGAAAATGCAGTATTTGGTAATATCTACGAGTTCTATTCTTTAAGCAGTAGTTGACTGCAAAGGATTAAAAAATAAATAAATCCTAATATTAAAATAATGTTAGTTTGTCCATGTACTTTGGATCCTCTGGCGGGATTACAAAATGGTTATAATTCCTAAATTAGTAGTGAAATACTTTTTTAAAACCTTTGAATTTAATCACATATCGATTGTTTGATTTAAAATCTACTGTGGTGGTGTACAGAAACAAGTTTAAAATAAACGTGTCATGCCCAAATATTAATCGAGCCAAATGTATAACAGGTTAGAGTACTTATCTATTCAAAAATCAGGAATTTTTAAAAAAGGAAAACGTAAACAACAGAAATACGACGCTTTTTGATGAGCACCGAAAATACTCCTCAGTATCCAGCCATGTATTCTTCCGAAAAACAAGACTGGATTTAGTTTGGACAACATGTCACATTTGGGAAAACAGTTTGTTAAAATAAATAAATAAAATTGATTAAATAAATAACAGTAGCAGTATTCTGAGGTAATGTGCTACTGAATTACAAACACACCCCAAAGCAGGGCCTAAACATAAATGACTCTGAAATGTCCAAGCAGTCCTCAGGTTTGACTTATTGGAGGTCCTGCTGGAGGAACTTTTAGAACCTAGCTTCGGCCCTTCCTTGAGCTCTGAACCATTTTTTCCCCCCATGGATTTAAAGTTTGGAGAAATCGTCTTACCAGTTAAGCGTATCATGCCGAACTGCGATTCTAACTCACCACTTCTTGGAAATAAAGACGGCTCTGCTGCTTTCATGGACGGAGAAGTACTTCAGAGATCTGCCACATAGCTCAGCTCCCTCCTCGGCTCCTCCTAGTCATCTTTCCCCTTCCCTCTCTTTCCATTAGGAACTTCGCCCCTCTGCCTTTTCACCAAAGAACTGTTCGTTCTGTCCACAGAAGTTCTCCTTCTTCTCAGTCTGCTCTCACTCAGCTGCTGTGTTATTCACTTCTGGTTTGTTTCATGCCATATATCCACTTTCTCCCGGTCCAAACCTACGAACAAAGGAATCACTTGAGAAACTTTCATGCAGCGATCCAATTTATAATTAGGGGTTTACTTCCTGTCCATGCCTTCAAAATAAGTGTACGGTTAGACGCATAGCCAATGGTGGGTGGGGGAGACAAGCTAAGGAAATCCAACAAAACTGCAGCGCTGATTCTCCAGGGGTGCTTCTTATGATACATACCCTGTGTTCTACATTATAACCAGTCCACTCCGTTTCCATTTTTCCTTTTAAAATATCTTTGTAGAATCATTATGTTATATTTGTTGCCATTTCTGCTACCTAGTATGGAAGAGGATTAGGGCCACTGAAAAAAAAGTGGGCATGTCTTTTTTTTTCCTTTCCAGAATTTTTTCTCAGAATTCATCATTTTAAGCTGAAGTGTTGTTTTTGAATAAAAACAAAATAGAATTTGAAGGAAAAACAAAATAAAAGTTAAATAAAAACAACAGAAGATGAATAAGAACAACAGAATTTGAACGAAAACAACAGAATTTGAATAAAAACAACAGAAGTTGAAGGAAAAACAAAATAGAAGTTGAATAAAAACAACAAAATTTCAATAAAAACAACAGAAGCTGAACAAAAACAACAGTTGAAAACAAACCCAATAGAAGTCGAAAGAAGGCAAACAAAATTTGTTTTCATTCAAATTCTGTTGTTTTAATTCAAATTCTGTTATTTTTATTCAACTTATGTTGCTTTCATTCAACTTCTGTTGTTTTTATTGAAATTCTGTTGTTTTCATTCAAATTCTGTTGTTTTTAATTCAAATTCTTTTCTTTCTTTCTTTTTTTTTTTCCAAATTCGGTTATTTTCATTCAACTTCTGTTGTGTGTTTTTTTCAAATTCTGTTCTGAGTTCCAGTGGCCCTAATCCTCTTCCGTACTCTTGGTCTGATATTCACAATTAAGGGATATATAAAATTGCTTTGGAAAAAACAGATTCCAGCTTCTACTTCATGACAAAAATGTTCTTTAACATGGCAGTAGGATTTAGGGCACCCAATGAGTCCAACTTCCTTTGAGCAGCAACAAAAGAATAGCACCTGCTGAGAGGACCGCAAAGATAATCTCAATGAACTGTAAGTTTCTTTTTTTGCTGTGTTTTGTTTTGATTGAATTATTCTTGTTTTGTTTTGTTTTGTTTTATGTGTCTGGGACACAGTCCAGTGGGACAGTCAATACAAATATAGAGTGGTAAGAGTTGATCTGTTGCTTTGTTTATCAAATTTCCTTCATGAGGGAAAAAATTACTGGTCTTAAACAAAAAATACTCAAAGTGAAAACTGGCTCTACTTCAGCACAGTAAGAAAATAACTAATTTTAAATATCCCACGAGGAAAGGTATCTTATTCGGAAAAGTTACCTGTCTATTGCAAGGGTAACTGTGATGGACTGAGTTGAAAAAGCAGGAGGAGTCACAGGAATTATTAGAAAAAGAGAGTTTTCATTTATTTAACCCAAAAAATTATATTTACAAACATAATAAATGTTGAGCTCATAAAAAGGTCAAAGAAACAAAACTAAACTCAGGCAAAGAAATGTGAACTTGACAAACCAAACACCTGCACAAACAGACATAACTGACCTAAACCGGAAATGACACACAAGGGTATATATATAATGACTGATCAGACCACTATGACACAACAGGGGGTAACTAAACAAAACACAATCATAAACCACAAAAACAATGCAGTACAGTCTAGTTTGTTAATAAAATAAACACCAAAGAGGAAAATCAAAACCACTAAACCCTAAACTCAAATATAAAAGCTTTTTTTAATTAAAGAAAATACACATTCTCCCCCTTCAGCAGGAAGTGGTGGTGCGGTCCAATCATCCCTCTTTGTATTTAACTGCTTTAAACCCTGGCCAAACCAATCAATAAACGTACTGCAAACTAAAGTGTGTTATTTTAAATGAAGAAATAAAGAATACAAAAGAGTTACCGACTTTTAGAGTGTGGCCATGGGTTTGGTCATCACAGTAACACAGAGAGACACACAAGTATTCACATCCACACCTAGGGCCAATTTAGAACTGTCAGTTAACCTAATCCCATGCATGTCTTTGGACTGTATGAGGAAGCCAGAGTGCCCAAGAGAAAACCCACACAAGATGGGGGAGAACACGCAAACTCCATAGAAAGGCCCCAGTCAGCTAGTGGATTTGTACTCAGGGTTCTCTTGCTGCGATGGGACAGCGCTAAGCACTGCACCACAATCAGTTACTGCTAACATTTTGTTAAATCTTGATTAATTCCATTGAATAGTAATAATAGCTTCTTACAGACAGGTCTGTGTGAAAAACTAAACATGTATCCTGTGTTTTGCATCCATTATAGAGCATCTGGATTTACGGTAGCAGGATGAACAGAGTGTGATGTGTGACAAAGTTCCAGGATTCATGTCAATAAAATCAAAATCTTTGTCAGTCTCTTCTTCAAGGTCATCGTACTGTGCAGCTCTGGACTTTAGCCTCTGTGATGACAAACTGGAGCTTGGAATAAATAGCAAAAATAAAAATTAAATATGTGTTTATGGACTATATGGACTACTCCATATGCT
The DNA here is from genome assembly GCA_015106755.1 of Etia nguti. NCBI lineage: Eukaryota > Metazoa > Chordata > Actinopteri > Cichliformes > Cichlidae > Etia > Etia nguti. Next base: position 795 of record VUQG01029992.1, on the reverse strand, counting down.
GGCCATATGGAGTAGTCCAGTTTATGATCCTGGAGGATCCTTGAATTTTATTTTGTAACATTAGATGAAGTTTCAGGAAGGTGAATAGTAGGCCATTTTATTATGGGCTCTGACAGTGGACTCATCTCTGTGCTCATCCTGCAGACCTCACTGCAGTATTCAGTACTGTTGACATAGTATTTTATTACAGAGATTAGACCATACCCTACGAATTAAAGGTTGGTTGCTGCAGTGGTTTGAATCATATCTATCTAATAGAGTCCAATTTCAGAATCATCAGAATGAGAATACTTTATTGATCCCTAGGGGAAATTATGTTGGTTACAGTGCTCCAGTACAAGATTCAAGATTTTTTATTTTGCCATTTGCACACAGGACCAACAGTCCATGTACATTGGAATTCTTGTGCAGAGCTTTCCAAGTCAAATCACACTTTACAGTATAACAATATAATGATATAACAATATAAGGACAGACAAAGCAGAAGAATACTATTTTCTATCTACAAGGAAAAAGAAAAAAAAAAACTGTACAGAAAGTTTGTAGTTCTCTACCTCTTACTGCACTCATAGTATTGCACATTTTTCAAAGTATTGCACGTTATTTCAAAGTATTGCACGTTGTTTACACAGATCTGTTTCACAAGTCTGTTTTGAGTGTATTGCCCATTGGTCAGTGAACCGATCATCCATTCAAGTGAAGTTAAGTAGTGCTGTGTTATTTTAAGTGTTCTGTGTTTTTTTGTTTGCCATCAGTCTGACCGTGGCGTGCTCGTGTGTTGTGTGAGTGTTTCAG
>VUQG01029989.1:0-21188 GCA_015106755.1 Etia nguti | reverse complement strand
AAAAAGGAAAGTTTTAAGTCTAATCTTAAAAGTAGAGATAGTGTCTGTCTCCTGAATCCAAACTGGAAGCTGGTTCCACAGAAGAGGGGCCTGAAAACTGAAGGCTCTCCCTCCCATTCTACTTTTAAATACTCTAAGAACAACAAGTAAGCCTGCAGTGCAAGAGCGAAGTGCTCTAATAGGGTGATATGGTACTACAAGGTCATTAAGATAAGATGGGGCCTGATTATTTAAGACCTTGTATGTGAGGAGCAGGATTTTGAATTAAATTCTGGATTTAACTGGAAGACAATGAAGGGAAGCCAATACAGGAGAAATATGCTCTCTCGATCTAGTCCCTGTCAGTACTCTTGCTGCAGCATTTTGGATTAACTGAAGGCTTTTCAGGGAGTTTTTAGGACATCCTGATAATAATGAATTATTATAGATCATTCCCTAATGCCTTTATGATGTAAATACAAACAATGACAGTAAAAAATATAGTTTTAAATAGCTCTCTATACAGAATTATTATCATTTTGGCAATTTTCCACTAATATATCATTAAGTTGACCTTGAAGACTTTGGTGATTGACTCCATTCTACACCCCTACAAAGTTTTATCAGAATTCATTCAAAGCTTTTCCAAGGTTTCACGTTTACAGACAGAATGACACACATGCAAACACTGCCAAAACCATAAGCTGATTTGAGGAGGTAACTACTGTGCAGAAAGCCTAAATCTTGAAGGTCAAATATTGTTGCTTTGAAGCAACGGATTTTGTGATTTGATATAAAAATAACAAATAAATGAATTTACCACATTAAAAAATGGCAACACATATGTTTTGTTCCTAACCACTCCTCTGAAGACAGCAACTATCAGAAATCACTCTTATAAACTGAGGATAGTTAAATGTTTAAACTCTCATTCTTTTCATTTATTCTTCTAAATATGTGGCTTCTGGTGCTTCTGTGTTTAGCACGTTGGCTGTTTACACCAAGATCCGTGCTAGGATGTTAGTTTTCCATAAAAGTGAACAGCAGAGTTACTGTGACCGTATACAATCTCTGACTGCTTTAGTCACTTATGCAACTTCTTGTTAATATAATTATCTAATCAGCCAATCACATGGCAGCAATTCAGTGCATTTGGGGATGTATATATGGTCGAGATGACCTGCTGAAGTTCAAACCAAGAAGAAAGGTGATTCAAGTGACTTTAAACATGGTTGTTAGCCATGGCATGTGCCAGAGTATTTCAGAAAGTGCTGATTTGCTGTGATTTTCCACACGCAGCCATCTATAGTGTATGAAAAAGAAAAGGAAAATATCCAATGGACAGCAGTTCTCTGGGTTAAAGTGTCTTGTTAATGTCAGAGGAGAATCGGCAGATTGCTTCAAACTGATAGGAAGCCAACAGTAATTCAACAGTGATGCATTTTTCATGGATTCAGCTGGAAAAATTGAAACAAACTGTGTGTTTTTGTGATCATTTGCTGTTAACAAAGTAGCTAAATATACAGTTTAAAACTGGATCTTTGTGAAAAAGTGGCCGATGTCCAATTCTGCCTCCTTGAAAGCAAAATATGAAGAAGTAAGTGGTGGCTCAAGACTTATGCACAGTACTAGGTAGATCTGCAATGTCTTTCTGAGTGATTACTCCCTAAGATCAAACCACTGTTCTGAATCAGCTATCTGCTAGGTCTTCCCCTGCACCTCCTGACCACTAAAACAAGAGCAATAAGATTGAATTATCCAAACAATTCATCTGCAGTACAGAGGAAGCGGTCATTTAGTAGAGCATGAAAAATTGGACCAAAGTAATGGTTCCATTTGTACTGTGCAAACTAACTTCATCAGCTGCTAGCCTGCAGGGAAGAGGTAGAGATGAGGCAGACAGATAAATAAAAGGAGGTGGGGTGTGGGGGTGGAGAGTAAAAGATAGATAGGTCATTAGTTCTCTGGAGACTGGAAAGATTCATAGATGTGTTCTGGATCAATAATGTAACAAGGAAGAGGAGAGAGGGAAGCAGGACACCAGAGGATGAAGAAAGGAAAAACAGGGGGGAAAGCGCAACACACAGAGGAAGTACAGAGTGAAGGAGGGAACAGATGAAGGAATTGTGATAAGTGGATGCAGGAAAAGGTGGAAAGCATGCAGTGAGGCTGGGACGCTGCTGCTGTTCCCATCAACACAGGCTCTCTCTCATTCTCTCATGCTTTATTGACACCATGAGACCACTCTTACAATAAATACCAAGAGTGCCAGTAAAAAAGACCACACAATAAAAACAAGGAGAAATTAGGGTCAAATATTTGCCTATAAATAATAATAGTTGGTTAGTATGAACAGTGGATCCATAGTGCAGTGGTTAACATATTCAAACTCCCAGCTTGAGACTGGGAGGAGACCCCAGGGTGTGCGTCCAGTGTAAAAACGTGTCTGATTAAAAAAAGATGTAGATCCATCTGCTGTGTGACCCCTTGGAAAAAGGGAGCAGCTGAAAGAGGGTGCTTTGTTAGTATGAAACTTGAATTCAAGCTTGTAGAACCAGTGTTGTATTAACATCTTTAACATCTGCACCTCATCTTGGAGGAATTATGGCCCACGTTTATTTACAACATTGCTTATGTCACAATCAGGGAATTTATGCACAAAACAGATGAGAGATCAAAGCCAGAAAAACACAAGGAATCACAAGATTAGGTTGAGCCAAGGTTACACTGATGTGTGTAGTACAACATTCTAGTGATGTTCCAACTTCATACTGAGCCGCTGCCTTAAATAGCGGCCAGGAGTGGCAGGATGATGAGCTGCAGGTGATTAACCATTTTCAGGTGTGTTGGCCAAAAGCGGGAGCCCACTCTGAGCTCCACCCAGGCGAGGAGGAGAGAGAGAGAGCGAGAGAGAAGGAGAAAACACTAACAAATACCTGTAGCCTCACTGAGCCAGCTGGGTAGACACAGGGACCGTGACAGCTTTGAGTTTTGCAGGATTCATTGTTGCACAGCTCTCTTAAGGTCCCAGCGCAGCATTTGAGTCAGGTTGAGGCACTAGCTGTTACACTCACTGTGGCTCAAGTAGAGCACAAGTTTACACACGAATGTTGATATGAATCAATGAATCAAAATCAAATGAGTGGAAACAAAACTATAAAAAAAAGATAAAATGACTGTGAGTTACATTCATCATGCTGAATCTAGAAAATAAGAGCTTGTTCTGTCACAGCATGCAGGAATCAAAAAACAATGCCTTCTCAATTTGTTTTTGCGATGTTTGACCACACATACATTTGCAGAACGTCTTCACAGTTTCTCAAAGGAAGTCATTATCACTTCATTTAATTTGAAAAATGAATTTCTCCATCAGCTCCCCTCTGGGCAGAGAGTCAGTGACTTTCAAAAGCAAGAACATAGTTTTTCTTCTTTGCCTTCCAGTTTTTGCACTTTGGTATTTAACCTAGTCACTCACAAACATCCAGTCATCACCCCACAACAGGGGAACATAAAAGAACCTTTTTTGACATCACCCTCAACCCTACCACCCCCACGCCCCCCTCTTCATCCCCCAACCCCCCACCATCTGTTTTGTACTGGATAACAGGGGACCTGACTAACCACCTGAATAAATGTATATCAATGTGGGTGGAAGTCTCACACACACACAGTTACGATGTAGTGGAGGGTTTGGGTGACACTGAATCAGTATCTCTGTTGCTTTTTCTCAAATTGCTTCCCAGTTTCTATGATACAAACTAAGAAGCGATCTCTGAGATTATATTTATATTTATGAGTCACCATTATTTTGCGTCACAACCAACAGATGTAATTTTACATGTCACTCATCCGAGGCCCTGGGAGAACTGTACTATTGTAAGAAAGTCATGAACATGCTTGGTACATGACATTTTTCTGTTTCATCGTAAAACGTTTTAGAGTGCCACACTGAACGTAAAGGTGCAATTCAGACACTCAGACTTAATGACACAATGTGATTGTGATGCAGCACACCAAATGGAGTGATTATGGGCAGCCAATCACCACATTCTGTAGAGTTCTATTCCCCAGACTTGTGTGTTTGTCTGTGCATGTCCTGTCATATCAGAAACTTGACAGAAGGTGTGTTTAGTAATTCTTTGCTCCAGTGGTCCTTGTATCCTTGAATTATATCAGTTCCTGTTGGCTGCTGTAACACCTCACTGCCCTCTTTTATTTTGTGGTGATGCCATGTCAGATGTGACATTTCCTCATGTCAGCATGGCAACATCCTTAACTGACGACATCAAAATCATATACTTGTTGCATACAGTTTGAATATGTGTATTGAAAATGTACATGCATATGTATTACTTGAGTGCGTGTACGTGGAATAGCTTCATAAGTGATGACTGATGCACATACATGATGGAGAGGTCTATTAACGCCACGCTGGCTGAGAGACCAGTCGGCAGCTCCTTGGCAACCTAAAATCCTTGTGAGCTCCAGCAAATGAGACACAGCTGAAATTCAGATTTTGATTTGCTAGGTGATATCTGATAACCTGTGTTGGTCTAGAATGTGGGAATAACACCGACACTGGGATATCAAACGTTATGGTTGTGGTCAGGGAAGAAACATGTACCATCACCAACAGGCCTCTTGTCCTTTGTTAGCAAAGGTTTTTATATTTCTTTCCTTTGCCAGCGATTTATGTTTAGTATGTCAATGTACTATTGTATATAATTTCCCAAGACCTGGCTCTCCCAAACATGGACTGTACAAGGACAAGGACATAACCTCTGTGACATCCATTGGTTAGTGAATCCAGTTGTGAAGCTTAAAGCTGAGTACTTTGCTGCTATCTTGGCTGTTTGAAACCAGACATGATGAAAAATGGATCTGTCTGAGAAAGCGAGGGACACTGCACATTCATTGTCAAACTTGTGATTATTAAATCGTTAGCTTATGAGCAAACCCTGATTTATCCTCTTTTAGGACTCCCATAAGATCATCAGCAAAATGTTTGCAGAGGTCACAGAGCATTAGGCCCGAGGGTTGTTTTCACTTCTATACACCCGAAGCTCTTTGGCAGCAGAGGCGTAAACCCCTGCAGGTCATTATATAGTATCCAGGTTTAAGACACTTCCACATTGCCTTAACTTTTTAGACCCAGAAACTAAATCATCTCTTATATAAAGTCTATCATACTAACTTGTAAAGACTTGTTGACAGAAGAATGCAGGCAATTAACAGAAATGATGTTAACCACAATAACTATTGCTTTGTTTTGTTGGTAACACTCTTTATCTAATGCCATATCAATGCAGCATTAAAAATCTTATGCTTCCAATTACTCTACACTGCATTTGAATTGTTTTTGAAATTATTCACGACTTGTTTTTCTAGCGAAAGCCAGTGATGGCAAAAAAGGCCATCAGTGATGGCGTGGGTCTAGATGTTTGTATCTGATACCATTCTGGTATCAGGGTACCTCAAAGACAGCACAGATAAAGAAATTTTGGTGTTACAAGGTGACGCAATGTTAAATCACAAATAAATATTCTAACGTGAGAGCATTTTTTTCCAGTTGTATGAAATGTAATCATCTTGTATTCAATTCAATTCAATTTTATTTATACAGCGCCAAATCACAACAACAGTCGCCTCAAGGCGCTTTATATTGTAAGGTAGACCCTACAATAATACATACAGAGAAAAACCTAACAATCATATGACCCCCTATGAGCAAGCACTTTGGCGACAGTGGGAAGGAAAAACTCCCTTTTAACAGGAAGAAACCTCCGGCAGAACCAGGCTCAGCAACCGGTTGGTGTGAGAGAAGGAAGACAGGATAAAAGACATGCTGTGGAAGAGGGCCAGAGATTAATATTATAATATATTAATCTCTAATCTTGTATGTAGACAGTACAACCTATTTTTTAGCTAGCTGCTAATTTGAAGAAGTTTATTCAACCAGTAAGTGACCAACCATAGTGTTAAATCTGCTTCACACAAAATCATTACACTGCTGACACCGTATCACTGACACAATCTCACATCCAGCAGACACAGAAACGATAGAACTCAAAAACTGTATGGTAACCATTGTAAAATCACCAACAGGAGGATATTTTAACAAGAAATTAAAGGAGTTATGATGCTATATCATCTAACAGTTTTGCACTTTCTACATGCTGATAATGTAGGCTGCCTTTCTAGCCTAAGCTGTTTTACAAAGCTTGGTTTAAAACGCACCTAATATGTAATTAGGTGAAATATGTAAAACTCAACACCAAATTACACAATGAGCAGTGAAAAGTACAATTTCAACAATATACTATACACAGACTAACAGGAGGTGCAAAAACTATACTTTAAACATAAATATCCCTTTAGCTGTATCCTCTGGTATGCTCACTTGCTAGCTCGTTCTTAATTTTGTCATTGGCTGGGCAGGTAAATACCAACAGAATTGATGTCTGTGAAAATAAAGCTACATGTGGAGTTAAACAAATTCATTATTTAGGGGACTATATATTATTTGAAAGTGTTTAGTTGTAGTTAGTTATATATGTACAGTAAAGCAAAGAGACTCAATTTGCATCTGAAAAGGTGAGACTTGACATACAGCCAGCTGCTCTCATTGCTGACACTGTAGAGCTAAATTTTTCTTATTTTCTGGCTGCTGTCTGTAATTAAGCTGATATTTTGTGCCTCTGTCTGTGTGTGTTCAATAGGAGGGAGACTCTCTTGGGGCGATGGAAAAGGTTTGTCGTCAGCTGACCTACCATCTCAGCCCCCACTCTCAATGGAGGAGACAGGGCCTGCTGAAGAGGAAACCTCAGGCCTGGTGGGTGTCTGTGTGTCGTACAGCATGTATCTCTGTTTTTGTTAACATCCTAGTGTGTCACCAGTGTGTCATCATCTGCTGCCCCTTGGGATGCCAAAGAAAAGCCCTGTGATGTCTGTGTCTCTTTATTTTTTCACTCTCTCATAAACACAGTTGGAGGTGAAATCGTTCCTCTCTGTGTCACCTTCACTGACTCACTTAGCCTGTCAGCTTCCCTGTGACTGTCAGAAGATCATTGTCTTTATTCATACATAATTCCTGAGCTGTGTTTTTGTGTATTGTTTTTCTGACTTTCAGTCCCAGTTAAAAGTGGAAATATTGCTTTACGAGTCTGTATTTGTAGTTTTGGCAGTGAACTGTGACTGTAATTTATTTGATTCCCTTTGCATTTCAGCACTTAGCTTACTTACCACTCTTCTTCATTGCACCTGCATCATGTGGAAAGTCTGTATTTACACTGCAGTGTTACACAATATGCAAATCAGTTATCAACACAAAGTATAAACTACTAATCCATATGCTACTTCGGCTCAGCTCCAGTACAGCCATTAAAGATTAAATTCTTTAAAGCAATTCTCGAAATGAAATTTCCGATATAAGCTGAATCCTGCATTACCACAGCAGTTTCACAGTAAATGTGCTGTATATGAAACACTCAAGGTAATTCATGTACTGTATACAAAGCATATATATACTTCTCTGCTCTCTGGTGCACAACATGGAGTGATACTTGATCTGCAAGGTGCAGTTGAACATTAGCAAAGATGCGTCAAAGAAGGAAATTAAAGGCTAAATCCTGTCGAGGACTGTTTTCATAAATCAAAACCTGTTTACAGGTGTTTGGGGTGCACTGCTGCATATGTGGGAAAAAAGGTTATTTGAATCCTCTGATTTTGAAAGGTAAAGGGAGTATGATGACTATCTAGAACTTTCTTAAATGTATGGTGAGTTTGACTTGGTATATATAGGAGTCCAAGTCAAAGGCTAGAATCTTCTAAATTTAAACCTTATGACTATAAGAGCTGTAAGAAATACTCCAACAACTCTTTCCTTTCGAACCTGTGGCTAGGTCGTGACTTGTTACTATTTTATTGTTGAATCGTCAACTCAGTTAATATTTTTTTTACTTTAATTGTCCGTTCTCAGCTCCTCTCTACACTCCACTTTAATCTTGGTTTTGCTGTCAATAACTATTTTACTAATAAATACAATTTCTGTAAATTTTATATAGCCTGCCAACACAGAGCTGCACTCACTGTCGACAGCTGACGTATCTGATATTCCTGCAACATCATAATGTGTTTTTTCCAGGATCAACATTGTTGTGATGTCATAGCTTTGCAATATGTGGGAATATAAAAATTTCTTCTGGAAGAAATAATAGGCTTTTCAAGTGTTTTCTTTATTCATTTATAATAAAGAAAGATTTATTTATACAAATTTAGGTTACTCATGTTGGTTTTCTAGTAATCATTTTTAAAAAGTATTAGTTAATGTTAACTGAATACTCAGACAAGATCATTGGTCAGTTGCGATGTTGATCCTGGACCAAAGTTATGATGATGTTGGATCAACACTGGGATGTTGGGATATCATGTGTCAGCAGACCCTACCACAAGTCTGTAATAAGAGGACAGAGAGACAGCAGAGGTTACAATTAAACAATTAAAAGCATACATTAAAAGAGCTGAGTTTGATAACTACAGATTTAACTAAGAAGTGCATGTAACCAGGTGTATGACCATATCAGTTATATACTGACAGACGGAGGTAGTTGTTTTTGAATTTCATGGATCAGGTCACCAAATTGTTGCCACCACTGGGAACTCTTGACAGATTTGGAACATCACAGCAGCCCCAGCTTCTGGAACTTTCTCTAATTTTGGCATCTTACTACTTTTAGTAAGCTGCACTACGTAAACCTGATGTTTCATGTTAGATCAGTTTTTATTCCAAAATCTACTGAAAAAATAAATGTTACAATAATAACTTTAAAAGTTGGAATTCTTTATTCTTTATGTTTTTCTTTTCCATATCCATCAGATAGACAAAGTGATGGATTTCTGAAAGCGTGATCACCTCCAGCCACCCTGAGTGTGATCTAGTTTCTGAATGTTCCAGCTGTGCCCTCAGAATCCTTTAGTCTAACCAGGATTTGACCTTGAAAAATCCTCTGTGTGCTTGGACAAACAAACTGACTTCTAACACTTTCACGTAGTTCAGACACTGGAAAAGTGTGGGAATGAGTCCCTCCCTCAAGTGAAGGACTTGGAGTACCTCAGGGTCTTGCTCATGAGTCAGGGGAGAGCGACACAAGACATTGACAGATGAATCGTAGCAGTGTTGTGGATGATGTAGCATTTCACTGCAGTAAAAAGAAAGGTCTTGATGCATTCTCAATCATCCAGGTAAGTAAATCCCCAAAAAGTTGATTCTGTTCATCTGGACTTAGCGTTTTCAGTGGGAGAAACGTTTCGTCACTCATCCAAGTGACTTCTTCAGTCTCAGCTGACTGCAGGTTTCCCCAATCTTATAAACAGTACATTTGCATAATGACTGAAACCAGCCCACTGAGGGAACAATGGGCTGGGAGGTCACCTTCATCATAATTATGCAAATTCTCATGACCATTGATCAACAACCACTGATCAATGGCCATGAGTACCATTCACAGAGAGTTGGGGAATGGCTGCAATCACAGCATTGTAAGATGGTGAAAGATGTACCCTTAGGCCCCCTCCTTGATTCAGAGATGGCCTCCTTGACTCCCGCACTCAAACCAGCATTCCTCCCTAAACACAGGCAGAGGCCTGTGTTTAGACTGCAGCTCCCAAGACCTGGATCCGTAAAGCAGTAGAAGGTAGATGGATGACTGAAAAGTTACTCTATAATCATAATTGTATCCCATCACTGTATCATTGAATCAGATTATTTTTATCCTAAAAACTTGGAAAGTTGTGTGTCTCTGGACTTTATCCCTTCAGCTGTAAATTTAATCTCTCTGTCATGTTGCACAACCTAAATTGAGACTTGCTATAAAATGCAGCCTGGTGGGAGCAGATGGTGGAAGACTGACGTTGTAGTGGGATGGTTTAGCAGAAAGGATCCCCACTGCTGTGAGAAAGGAGAATCAGCAGGAAATTGTAATCTCTTCTCTTCGACTGTTAGCATAAATGCAAGGTGTCACCTCCTCTACCAAGCAGTTTGCACCACAGGAGTGGAGAGACCTAATTCAATATGGGCCATAAGATATGGACCCTTGGTGAGTGTCTTCAGGAGTGAGTGTGTTTGTCTGAGTGTGTGTCATTGCCTTCACGGTCAGCTAAAGTGATATGTTGCTCTCCTTTTATCTGAGTGAGCCCAAAAGTCACCGTGCCTCCGCTTTAATGCAACCAAGTGATAGCTGAAGATGAAAATTAAAATGAATTTGATAATCACCCTAAATAATTCCTGACTGGTGGATTGGATTTAATAACACAGCGGTGCAGTCGGCACTTAAGGCTGTCATGAACTCCAGTCGGAGTGATTAGCCAGAGGAGAGGTGGGGTCCATTTACACTGAGGCTCAGGGCAAGAGCAGAGATTGAGTCATCTATTTGTACAGACCACAAAGCATAGCGTCCCTCCCTCCTACACACACACATGCACATCACATACACCACACATCTCCATACTAATTCCATTCTAAGTCAACAAAAAGGATGAAAACTGGTTCTCTGCAGATGAAAAACTGTAAAGATGGTACCTGTGATCTCTCTGTGGTCCGTTTGTGATATTTTGTGATCACTTTTTTGTCAGCAACCTTAAAAAACAGTTCTTAGGTGACACTAGAAGGAATGTCTCTTAAGACTCATTTGAATTTAAATCTCTAGAGAAGGGGACATTAATATTGGTCCAGGTGGTCGATTGTAATCTAATCAACACTGGATTGGATTATGGCTCAAAAGAAAAAAAATGTATTGTGAAATCTGATGACAGTACACAATCCAGCCTTGGTGTTGATGTGGATCAGAACTTCTGAATGTGAACCTTTTAGGAAGCTATATAACTCTATATATTCTTATTATTTTATAGATTATTTTTTAAATAATGTTACTGTTATTTAATGCATTATCTTTACAGTGACATAATCACAGATGAGCCAGTCAGTGTGGTTTCAACAAAGACAAATTACTCTTACTCATTTGCAGTAACCCACTGACAGACAGATAAGAGCACTGTTTAGCTTCTTTCTCTAGTAAAAGTAAGAGCCACAAAGGAGCCAGCACTGGCAGAAAATGAGACATGTTATGCTTTATGTATGTCAGGTAGCAAGCCAGCGAGCCACATTATTTGTCAGATATTTCATTACAATACTGAGAAGTCCAGTTCTGTCAGGAAAGTGCAGTATTATTCAGCCCTGCTCTGCTGTTTGCTGTTTGGTTTGAGCTGTTTTAAATTTTTACATCATTTATTGTTGGATACATTTTGACGCTTTTAACATAATACTATGATACTGTCATAATGCTGTGAAGCAAAGAGGGTCAGATTGTTATTCTGCTTACCCTATATTCCTATACCAATCATCGCTAATTCACTTTTGACAAGTGAAGCACACATGTCGACATGTCACGGCCACACTTTACATTTTCCACTTTGTAAAATGTAAAAACCCATCACATTTGGAGGTTGGATAAGTCTGCTGTGGAACAAATGATTTTGCCGTTCACACCGCAGACAAATGTTGAGTCATACAAGTCACAGATTTTTAAATATCATTTGTATTTTTTTTAATAGCTGCACCATGATGTTGTGGCTGACACGTTTGCTTCACACATGAAAGATCCCCAGTTTGAATCCATGAGGAGACACAGCTCAACCTCAGTGGGTCATAAGCTAGTATCAGGAAGGGAATCTGGTATAAAATCTGTACTAAATCAAACATGCAGACACATCCACTTTGGCGACCCCTTGGGAAGTAAGACGGCAGCTGAAAGTACCTATTATTTGTGTTGTTTTTAATAAATTATTTGTTCATATTGTGTTCATCAGTTAGAGTTGGGCGTTAAAAACAAATTGTTTGGGATTGGCATATTAAAAAGAGATGCTTAGTTCAAGTATAAAAACTGCTGTTTAGAAAGCGATTGTGGTTTAGATTACTACGCCTTTTAAAGCTGTGTTTTCTTAGTTGCCATGGTGATGGCATGCTTTATCTAAAAAACATATGGTCTGCATACTTCCTGTTGGAATAAATTTTTAAAAATTAGTGCTGTCATAAAAAAACATGACAACATGTTGTTCATGAACACAAACAGATTGCTTTTCCATGACATTTTGCTCTCAAACTGGGCTGTTAATTCTGATGGTGCTGAAGAACACCTGTGTCTCTGTGTGTGATCCATGCAGCAGTTGTTTCCAGCTGTGTAAAAACCCTCGTCGGCTTGTGCTTTTCCTCAGGTGTCCAGTTAAAAGGACAGCTGTGCAACTCAAACCCTAAAACTCTTTTTAGTGAATTTCCTAAAAATGAATTATTACATGTCTTAAATTCCTACAGCAATTGGCTGTTAATGAGTTAGGGTGTGGGTGTGGGATGCTTTGCCAGTGTATTGCCTGTGATTCTTTCAGTTAGAACATGTAATGATTCAAATCACAGGGTAACATATAGAGTTCTGAGTATGCAGGTTGTACCCGTGAACAACTCTCAGCAGTAGCATGTGGACCATACGCAGCCACAACAGCCTTGGCACCTCCTCCTCATGCTGATCACCAGCTTCACACTCTTCAGACTCATCCCATTCTTCAACCAACATTTGTTGAAAGTCAGCCAATGTGGTTGTGTTGGTTGTTTGGCATTGGCAGAGCTTTGGCAAGCAACCCATATACTCAACTCTGCTGCTGAACCCACAGATACATCGTGGCATCGTTTAGGGACACAATTGTCCTCACTTTTTGTGCAAAGTTTAGAAGTAAGCTAAGCCGAGCTTTAGTATTTTCTTAGTGAAGAGATGGTTAAAACTCGCCACACTTGGCGTATCTTTAAATTATGAATGACACCTTACCCATATTTTTTTTGCAGACAAAATGCACTAACAGCATGAGAATTACAGATCAGTGAATCAGTTAGTAAAGAGGTAACCTAGCAGATATCTGTTAATCAAACCACATGGACTCCATAATCATTCCCAGTTTTATTTTGAAATTAGCTTCCATGTTTTATTGCTGCAAGTTCTACTTCCTCCTGTTTTTATTTTTCACACCAATTTTCTGCCGCGGCTGTTTCCAGTCAGTTAGTTGCTCACCCAGTACATATGCAGCCATGTTTTCCTTTGTTCCTTTGTCAGACTGTCTCAGAATTTTGCCAAACTTCATTTTCCTATTTATGACCCGCTACCAGTTTTCACCTCTGTTTTGACTTTATCCTTGTAAGGTTTTTCCCCTTTCTTTCTTTTTGGATGGGGCGTGGGACTTATTTTAGTCTCTTGAATGACCTTTTGGTTTGACCATGTGTTTCCTGTACTGTCTATCTGGGTATAGCCCATGGTTTTGGCCAATAAAACAGAGGTACAGACTTTTATTCTGCTTCTGTGTCTGCTGTATGGTTAGGCCATTAAACAGACTCCTGACTCCAGAGTTATAAATCAGTTAACTCACTGTGCAGCAGGCAGTGTTCAGCTACAGCTGCCCGTGTCTGCACACCTGTCCATGAAGAAGACTTGCCTCCGATTTCAAATCACATCAGCTCTGTATAGTTTTGCACTGTCACATAAACACTGCTTTCACATCCACATGGTGGGACTTTCCTACTATTGCACAAATCTTTGCATTGAGACAAAATCAGTCCTCCTTATTCACCTAAATTCAGCGCATCGAAAGAAGATAAATAGAAAAACATAAACAAAACCTGCAGAACTCCGAGAGCGCTAACCTCCATCAATAATCCATAGTGTTCTTTGGAGCCAAAATATCCATCCATTGTAGCTGCATGATGGATGTGAATAAAACTCGTAGCAAAGCACTCAACGGCTGTGAGATTCCTCTACTTTTCCCCTGTGACGTTTTGCAAACACACACTATCTTTTGTCCATCACGCTGACCATTTCCCTGAATCCTTTGTTAGTCTCCATGTTTATTGGACACACATCTCTGGCTAAAGAGAACGTGGTTGATTGGCGATTTGGTGTGGTGTCTTTGTGAGCTGGATGCATATGCACGCACTGTACAGACCCACTTTTTATGGGCATCTGAGTTCATGTTGGATAATTCACGGAAGCATTGCTTTGTTTTTCTTGCCCTTCGTGCGTTGGTTATGCTGCAGTTTGTGATGTGTTTTCAGACGGTTGATTAAGTTAGCTGTGACGCTCTCTGACGCAGGCAAAACTCTACAACACTCTGCCTGGAATTTGATCTTGGTTAACGTTACATAAATGTGAAGTATTTTCAAACAGTGGATGATAATCCGCTTTAAGGGACTAGCTCTACGCCTTCTGCTTTAATTTTTGTTGTACATATGTCTTTTAACGCAGTGTTTTACGCCCAAACTTCCAGCTGTATGGTGCAGGAAACAGCACATGCAGTCACATGATCAGGCGCTGATTTAGGGAGCGCTTGATTTGCTTTATGCCTTGATTGTGTTCATTTAACTGTGGGAAGCTCAAAACTGTGATTAGGATCAAAATTCGGTGGATTGTGCAGCCCTGAGCTATAGACACCAAAGCTGTGTTTTGACCAGGCTGTAAACATGCTTTTTAATGTCTGTTTACAGATGACATTTTTAATCATTTCTGAAACGAGTTTAAAATCTCCAGAAAACTTGATGTAATCTCCACCTACTATTAAACACAGAAACACAGAGCAGCAAACATCATGACTCAGAAGTGACTAACTTTTTCACTTGCTCTCTTTTTTCAGACGTAAAGGAAACTTTGAAAAGCTGGTGAGCCTCCAAGAAAACTACTTGCAGTGAAAAGGAGTTTTTTTCTTTCAGATGAAATATCATAAAAGTTATTAGACTCCTAGATTGGTGTCGGTGTTTGTATCTGGCCCTGTATTTACTCGATATCGAATCGATACCAAATTTGCTGTATTGCACAGCACTCCTTGCAGCTCTTTGTATCTGATCTGATTTGAATTTTCTGTGAGATGACAGTAGTTAAAAACACTTCAGCACTCATTGCTGCTTTATAGAATGACTGCATATAAAATGTAAATCACGGCTGGCACTTTTTTTTATTGTCTATTCATCAAGAGTAGTTGTGAAGGCTTACTGTTAGCTGTCTGGCTGCTTAACAACAGCTCCTTTCAGTGTCCTCAGTAAGTCCTCTCAGTGGTCTGAAATGAGGCAGCTGCACAGCTGAATGTGCGGAGCAGCCAGCAGACATCCTCTCTGCTTTACTCTGAGGTTTGAACCCCCACAGAGACATATATGCTGTCACAATGTGACAGCATATATGACAGCATATATTCTCAGGGTCTGCTTACTTTTTTAGCCACATTAGAACAAGACATCGTGCCTTAAAAAGAAATTATCTTCACATGCCTGTCAGCTGTGTTTGGTTGAAGTTGTGCTCTGGGTGGGAAGAATGAGCCAGGATGCAGAAAAGAAAAACTCAACAGCTCGCAAGGACACACCAGCACTCGCCACAAATATCATCACTGAACATTCAGAGCTTTGGGCCAGATTACTAACACAGCTACTTCATTCTGTTAATGAAATCTTGTTTGTTTAATTTTGGCCTTCATTACTACTAGTAGTAAATTTACATTAAATTATGGGTAAATTAACCTCTCGCCATAAAATAAAATAAATGAAACAGAAAATGAATACAGACCTTTGGTGTCAAATTTAAAGTCATTTCCTCACACAGTAATATGTTTGCTCATTTCTAACTGCATCAGTTAGGTATTAGGTTAAAACACAGTAATCTTTTAGATAATACTGTATAGTGTCTGAGAGTGCTGTTAATACAATATGTGTAACACACAGGTTAGTTTTAGGATTGTCTTGTTTTTTCCCATCAGTGCACCAAACTGTCAAACTTCATGATACTGAGATAATATCTTTGAGAATGGTATTGTCACGATATCAGTTGGTTATTTGGAAAAGAAACAAGTAGCGATAATGCTATCAGTCAAATTGTTCTGATTCATTTACAGGTTGTTCTGCTAGTCCCTAATGGGCATTGTAGATAGTGTTTTTAACCGATGGTCCTCCGCTGATTTCAGTTGTAAATGTGCATGAAGAAGAAGAGCCTTGGAGCAGACATGTCATAAGAATAACATAAAATACTGTTAGATACTTTATCTAGAAATGTTGCTTTAATTATTAAGAGAACATGGAGCACACTGGCTGCTCTTCGCTCTTTAGCTTACCTGCTAATCTAAAATGTTGTTATCTGGGGAGCTCTGTAGGATGCCGATAATTGTGCAATATAACGTGAGTAATTTATGCTGGGCATTTGTGCCATATTAGGAATTTTAAATAGTGTATTTTATGTCTTCCATACCATACAACCTTTATTTATAAAGCACTTTAGATAAACCAGGGTTCACAAAGTACTGCACAAATAGCATAATTTATGTTTGCTATATTAGTTTGAGGAGTTTCAAACACAACTACTGTATTTTTTCATATGCCTTTGTGGCATATGAAGGGTATTGTGTTTTTTTCAGTTTTATAGAAACAGCCACCAATAAAGGCACATACTTTTGAAGAATATGGGTTCACTGGAATTTTTTTTTCTAGCCTTGCTCAGACATGCAATCATGAAGCCAGAAAAACAAATTCAAACATAACTTTTTTTATTGTGTTGTCTTTTTTTATTTTTTTAGCAAACTGATTAAACTTAAAATACAAATGCATGGGGTAGGTCAGAATCTGTAATCACAGCTGTACGAAAGCATAAGAACAGTTACACAGTGTGTTAAATATTGGTACTATATCCTTATTTCGTTTCATACACCTCTACACCACAACAGAAAAAAATGTTTACTGCCAAACACCTAGTGGTCATAATCAAAATTTTAAAATGGCCGTTTGCTGTCATGACTTAGTGGAGTTGTGGTGTTAAGTTTCTGGGTACAAACACTATGCAACTATATATTAAAGGGATTGTTTTAGCACCTCATTTTTGGCAATGTACTCTTATTAGCTGAAGAAATTGCAATCACAGTGTTTCTCAGAAAGACACAAATTCTACTAATGCAAATTGCACACTTTCAGAATGTGTTAGACTTAGAGGATTAAAGTCACTGCTGCTAAAACTAGCATCTGGATACTTACTGCACTGCAGTCATGCAAACACTGTGAGGATCCCGCAGTGATTTAGAAGCAGCAAGTCATAAAACTTGACCAGGCAAAGACACTGACTAGTTACAGTAACCAGTGTGTAAACAACTTCCTGTATGCCAACCAATTGAAAGCAGACCTGAGACTCTCTCTGTCTTGTCTCCCTTGTGTCCTTTGTTGTGTTTTTTCTAAAAGGCTCATTTGGTTTTCATGATGTTGGAAGGGAAATAATGAGGTCTTGCAGAGGTTTTGCTTGACCACAGCACTCTTTGCCATGGAAACACACACTCACCTGCCTGCACACACACACACACACACACACACACACACACACAAACCCACAACCTCAGATAGTAGCACGCCTTGTACCTTGTCTTGCCGTCTATTTTTCTCAGTCTTCTCCTTTCTGTCCGTCTGTCTCTGTACTGGTCTCTCTGCCAGCCTGTCCGTGTGTCTGCCGCCTGCTGACTGGCTGGGTGTCGCTACCCTGCCAACAGATTTATTGGCTGCCTCCCACCTGAGCTCTGACAGCCAGCTCAGAGAGAAGCTGAGTGTTGACTCAGGTTGTCTGTGCCTCGCCCTGCTCTTTCTGGCCTCTATATTTCCTTCCTCTGCTTCACCTCACCAGGAGGCAAAACCAGGCTGAGAGGGTGTTAGATTTCTGTATGTCAGGGGAGATGTAAAAAATTAAGAAAGGTTCACTCATTGTTCAGCCAATCTGAACAATGAGTGGCAAACATGTGACATTCTGATATTTGAAGGTACACTCAGCAAGAACAGATGATAAAGACACGAATGGCCAGTGTGACTTGACAGAATCACCTGTCAGACAGAGAAGCAGGCAATTATTGGAAAATATCCGTCCTTGTTTCTAACCCAGTTTCCCACCTGTAGGAAGTCATTGATTTGCCAGCTTGTATCCTTTCACACTCCATCGATGTTGCTTTTGTTTAAAGCGTTATATAGATGAGCTGGTGATGAAGACTGTGACTGTAGAGGAAGGTTAACAGAGTCTTACTAAAGGCTTAAATAAGGGCTATTATGAATTCCTGAGGGGAATGTGTGTGTCTTTAGCTGCTAATGTGGAACTGTGCTAAGCAGCAAGATGCTTTTGGGTGTTTTCCCTTTCTTTAGTCAAGTTTTCAAAGTTACAAAGGGCAGAAGTCCCTTCTGCCTCACTCTGAGACTGATTCCCTCCTACAGAAGTATTCATGAAGTGCCTGAAAAACCTTGTTACCAGTCAAGATACAGGGCTCAAGTTTTCCACAATAGTACCTGCGCAACAGTCAGTTGAAATAGTCTCTGTCCCTCCAGGGAGGATGGGTTTATGCAATAATGATCAAAAGATAAAGAAGATGCATGTGTTATTGGTAGTAACTGTTCCTTCTGTTATTCTTTAAGTCAGCAATAATCTAGAATTAAGAGGTTTATTATAGTAGATCCTAATACAGCGTTAGTTAACATGGTTCCAATCACACTGCAAAATAATTTCTCACTGTTGTCTGTTACTTCTTCTGATCCAGTCTCTATATTTTGAATAGCTGGCATTGACAACATTCCCTTATGTTACATCACAGCCATCCAAAAAGAAAAAAAACACTGACTTCAAGACAAAGGAATCAGAAGTGGCAAAATGCTAACTCATTCCGATGTTGTAGGACTCATTCCTCCGGCGCTATTTACCATTTTATCATCATGCTTTTTGAAAATAGGACCTTAAAAATCACAATGTCTTATAAATATGCTTGTAATTGAGCAGAATAGGGGAGGCAAAGAGTTTTTTGTATTTTTTAAATATAGTTTAAATGTCCTCCTCCTCTTTCCTAGCATCTTCCCAGCACTGGATCCACTGCATGGCTCTGTCTTCTCCATTTGGATCGGTCTTGAGTGTCCTCTGGGGCGAGATCCACTGCGCGCATGTCTTTGGTGATTGCGTCCATCCACCGCTTCTTTGGTCTTCCTCATGGTCGGCGACCTCCAGGGTTGAGCAGGGGGTGTTCTTCACACCGAATTCTCCTCACTGCACTTGACGTGTCCATACCACTGTAGGTGCGCTTCCCTCATCTTCTTTTCGTTCGGGGCAACTCCGAGTTGTTTTCGAACATCTTCTTTCGTCACACGATCCAGGCGGGTTAAGCCCACCTGAGCATCTTCATCTCCATGGTGTTGAAGATCTGCTCATGTTTCTTGGTGGTTGGCCAGCATTCCGCTTTAGGGCCATATAGGGCCACCGGCCGTATGACTGGCTTTAAGTTTAAATAGTTTAAATCTCCTCTCTTAGAAAAACAGGCCTTGCAGGGTTTCTTGGTAGCATTTGCATAACCAGATGTGGTGAGGAGTGAGGGGTGGATCTGACTGTGAAACAGCACGCCCACTGGTTCACAACTTCTTAATCACAAGTCATGAGGCAAAGGATATTTTACGCTTCTGACACTTAACCTCTTAAGGGAGGAGATCGCAGAGATCAGAAAACCGCTGGGGGCTTAACTGGGTAAAATGACCCACATTTACAAAAATGGACTACATGTGTTTTTTTCTTTAATCGTGACCTGAAATGAGTGACTGAGCCATAAACTGATTAATGGAACGGACTATAGAACATCCAGATGACCATTAAGAATGCAGGCCTTTCCACATTAGCTTCACTTTTAAAGTCCATTTTTTATGCTGTCTTTTCTCATATTTGGTGAGTCAAGTTTGAAATGTTTAACTTAAGGTGAACTCACTTAGAAAAGCTAAGGTAGCTAAAGCCTTAAGTGCTTTTATACACTATAAGAACTTTTGAGTTGTATTTATCTTCAGGGATGACCACAGCTTTGGCTTACTTTCTGGCTTTGCTCTCTATCCAGATACATATGAATGTCTACAGCTAGGTCTTTTATGGGCCACTTTAAGGTTTGACTGGGAGCACTGACTCCAGGGTAAGTCTTTTTGTACCAGATCAGGTCTACACTTTATAGACCAGATGTCAGGTGTGTTGTGATATTTAGGAATCACATCTGGCCTGGAATTTCAAGGGATTTTTAGACTTCAGGAATTTACACACCGGATGAGTAAAATGTTTTTCGGAGTCACCTATTCTTAATGCAGCCGTTCACACGACCACGCAATTTCACTGGACGAATTTGCAGCATATTTTTTTCTTTTTTTAGACCACTGCATTTGGTAACGAGTGCGCGCGTAGCTCAAAAACACGCAGTTACTGAATATACAGTGATATGAAAATAGTAAAATAATCCTGTTTTACCTCAGACACACAGCTAAGTGTGGCTGCGGGTCAGTCGGCCTCAGATTTGGTCCCAACTCTGCCATCAAGAGCTCAAACTGCCCCACTGACATCCTGATATATGTATGAAACTAGTTGTGATACAGCTTCAACTCCTGGATCAAACCATCAAATTCTCAATAGATGTGGATGCATTTGTTATGGTCTTGCCCTAAAATTGAACAATAGTGGAGGAAGATTCATTGTTATATTGGTAATGTCCTAAAGTCCTAAAGTTTGCAGATGACACCACCGTCATTGGCCTCATCCAGGATGGTGATGAGTCTGCATACCGGCAGGAAGTTGAGCGGCTAGTACTCTGGTGCAGTCAGCACAATCTGGAGCTGAATACGCTTAAGACTGTAGAGATGACAGTGGACTTCAGGAGACATCCCTCAACACTGCTCCCCCTCACCATATCAGACAGCCCGGTGTCGACTGTGGAGATCTTCAAGTTCCTGGGTACCACCATCTCCCAGGACCTGAAGTGGGAGACCAACATCAACTCCATCCTCAAAAAGACCCAGCAGAGGATGTACTTCCTGAGACAACTGGGGAAGTACAGTCTTCCACAGGAGCTGCTGATCCAGTTCTACACTGCAGTCATTGAGTCTGTCCTGTGCTCCTCCATCACCATCTGGTATGGTGCAGCCACTAAACAGGACAGGCGCAGACTGCAGCGGACTGTACGGGCAGCAGAGAAGATCATCGGCGCCCCCCTGCCCTCCATCCAGGACCTGCACCTCTCACTTCTTTCCCCTCGCCATCTCCCTCCTAAACAGTTGAACTGTCACACTGCTCCCACTGCCAGACCGCAACTGCACCTTATGTACATTCTGTGGTATTCAT
>VUQG01029978.1:0-14032 GCA_015106755.1 Etia nguti | reverse complement strand
CAAAGCATATAGTTAAGGACTGCATCAGGTGACCCTGAATCCTCCCTTAGTTATGCTGCAATAGGTGTAGGCTGCTGGGGGATTCCCATGATGCATTGAGTATTTCTTCTTCAGTCACCTTTCTCACTCACTATGTGTTAATAGACCTCTCTGCACTGAATCATACTTGTTATTAATCTCTGTCTCTCTTCCACAGCATGTCTTTTATTCTGTCTTCCTTCTCTCACCCCAACCAGTCACAGCAGATGGCCCCGCCCCTCCCTGAACCTGGTTCTGCTGGAGGTTTCTTCCTGTTAAAAGGAAGTTTTTCCTTCCCACTGTCCCCAAAGTGCTTGCTCATAGGGGGTCATATGATTGGTGGGTTTTTCGCTGTGTGTATTATTGTAGGGTCTACCTTACAATATAAAGTGCCTTGAGGCGACTGTAGTTGTGATTTGGTGCTGGATAAATAAAATTGAATTGAATTGAATTGAATTCATCCAGAGGGTCTGTGATGTTAAATGATGAACGTGGCTTTTTACTCCTCTACATATTAAACCAAAGTAAATAAACTGATTAGCTATTAACAATTGATTTGTTTTTCTATACTGACAACTGTAACTGAAATGACTTTGACACTGAGTAATTCTTAAAAACATTCTCACTTCTGAAGCAATTCATGCCTCATCAGTGTGTGGTACATTATCTCATATTTACAATTTTCTCCACAAGATCTTGTAATTACGAGATATTAGGCTAATACAGCATTGATTGAACTGTGAATTGGGATAATTAAGAACTTGCCACGGGATATGATGTCAGCCAAAGAAATGAATAAATAAACACGCTGCTATGATGATGGACATAAGGGCCCAACTGATTTATATGTCTTAAGACAGATACCGATTTTTAGTTATTTAAAAATACGATTTTTTTTAATACACATTAAGCATAAACATTTGTTCTGTGTAGTTATTCATGTGTCCTTATCAACGTTGGGGTCATTGCTAAAAAAAAAGCAATGTATACAATTACTCGTTACTTTTCTTAAAAGTAATGCAGTACATAACTAACTAACTAATTACTCACCATTAAACTTCATTAGTTACACTACTCTTTGCATTACTTACTCTGTAAAATGACCCAAAACCTAAAAAATTGTCACATAATTACCATTTAACAATATAAACCTTAGGCTACAGTCCCAGACACCAACACAAATCCCTATCCTACGAAGGACACACATGGGATTATTCTTTCAGTTTTAACATATCAACACAGAGTAATAAAAATAAAATTAATGTCCACAACTCTGCTCTAGACTGCGCCACCATTTTCCTCCTTCAGTACACAAACTGAAATCAGCTGATTGTAGTGGGGTGGGGTGGTCCATTTATTGAGATGGAGAGCAGGATTTTTTACAGAGAGTCAAGAAATATCTGAAAATGACTCAGCTTTTTAATTTGTTTTAATCACAAGTTCCAACTTGTGATTCCCGCAGTGAATGATTGTCAGGCTAGGACTGATCTTTCCACAGAGGAGTGTGACTGCTGCTCCGTATCATATCATCATAACAGCTGTGGAATCAGTCGCAAAGCCAACAAGCTGTGAGTGTAACATTTCTTCAGAGATACCCTGCATATGAAGCATTCTACCAGGATCTCACAGATAGTAGTGCTATTGCATGATTGCTGTTCATCTAATTAAAACAAGATGTTGTAGATGTCACGTTCAGACAGGGGAGACTGCAACACCACAGCAGAGCTGCACAGTAGCCATGCAGAGAGTGATGAAGATCTAACAGCCAAATAAAAGCCCTGAAAGGTGACCAGGTGAGAAACCCTTGGAGATCCGTAAATAAATGTAGCTGCAGTGTGTTAATGGTCCCTCCACAGGTTTGCTAATCTAAATCTTTTACAGTGGTAACCTCTTCTAGTTAGGTTTTGTTAACTAAAGGCCATCATTTTGTTGCTATAATTATCATCATAAAACTGAACTGAACAATGAATAAGCTGTGTTGGGTAAGGGTTGCATACAAAAGCGACTGTTTATCCACATTATCTTGTTTTCATAATTGCTGGAAGCTAAAATTGTAACTGAATTTTTTTACCAGATCACATGGGGCTTTAATAACCTCAGAGACATTTATGAGATGATAAAACTCCCACGTGTTAGTACAAATCTTCAGTTTTCTTCCTTTAGAGGTCAGTTGAGGTTATCACCAACTTAACGCCCTTTTGCACTTCAGTTGGCCCTTTTGCAAGTGTAACTCAGATTGGGATCTTTATAACGGGATCTGACAGTTGGATGGGAAGAGCTAATAATGCTGCAGCAGTTTAGTTAGGAAAGCTTCTGAACATTTACCTCTCTTCTGTCCCCGTCGACCTCCTTCTGGCTCCCCGTCTGCCTCCTGTTGAATATTTCAGGTTAAGACTAATGAAGGGAAGCTATCTGTCTTTCACTGCAGCAGGAGCTTTAAATAGAACTGGAACATCAGTTCACTGCTAGCAGTCCCACAGCTCCGTCTCTGTGTTAACCTCACCAAATGGCCTGGCATCGTTCGAGCACACTGAGAAGTGAATGGGATTATTGAGCATGGGAAATCTGACAAATATCAAACTGACGATGATATGAATTGCAGGATCAAAACAAGGAGCCAAAGGGAAAAAATTACTGAAGCTCTGCTGCAGTTGAATGATGAGGTGGGGGCTCAGATCAGATGGATGCGTTTCATCAGGAAGCCTGGCTTTGTTGTATCCCTGTATGGTTGGTTGTAATTATACTGATTTATATTCATTAAAAGAGGTTTTTTGGGTTGTTTGTTTTTGTTTTCATCAATGTGAGAACCAGATGGAGAACTGACATCTGAGTGTGTATTGTTTTCAGGTCTTTTTGCACTTTAAAGGGATAGTACACCATTTTCCTTTATCGTTCAATGGTGAAATGCTTCTTTTGCTCTTTGGTTTTTATGACGATTAAACCAAAGATATAAAGCAACACGTGCTCATCCCAGTGCGTAAAATGGTGCTGTTCTCTTGCTGCTGGCTTCTCTATTTTATCACTTTTTTTTTTTTTTAAATCCCCACTTTGAGGCTGTAATGGAGGCAGTGGAATAAATCCATTTTTTTTTCAACTTGTTTACCGTGGTGTACCACCCTGTTTTATATTTTGTTTTTACTTTCACAGGTCTTAAAAACTGAAAAACTACTTACTATAATCATGAAAAGATTGAGTCCTGTCTGTCTTTTGGGTTAAAATGTGATGTTTACCCAGTGCATTTAAATGTGATGCCAAGGGATTCTTCACAACATCCACATACGAGTTTATAGTAAGACCTATTGCACTGTTACCATGAACCGGATCCTTTCGACACTAACACAAAAGGATATATTCTTTGTGATTTGGAAATAATAGCAGCTTCGACAAAATATCAGTATTTCACACCCTTCAAAATGAAATGGAATTAAAAGATGTTTATTATTGACCTTTAAAAAAGTTGATGATGTTGACTGTGGATAGCGCCAGGCTGGCAATTTACCCATTTCCTGTCTTTATACCATGCTTCAATGAGCCAGTATCTAATTCTTTCCATGGTTAAGCCGCATGCATTCTCATCAAATGCTACAGTTGTCCATTAACCAGTTCATTAAAACTTCTCCAAGTATATTTGGCACAATTGGGCATTACGATTATGAGTCTGCTTGCTAAAGATGCCAGACTGTACATAACTTAAAAAATAAATAAATAATTCTTCCAAAAGCATCAACACCTCACACATTGAGAAGGTGAAGCATTTTTTGTATCGGGTTATGAATATGCCTTTTTTTGCTAATTTATGATTAAGCTTGACTTTTTAACATTTAAGTCTATGGATATTCACTCATTTTTGGAGTCAGCCTAGATTGGCAGCTAGAGGTACTGCAGGTTTTATTACTTCTGCATCAGCTTCGTTTTTTCAGCTCTGGAGGTTGCCACTGACGCATGCGTTTCCACGCATCCTAACTCTAACCCTAACCCACAGTAAAAGCGACTTCAGTAAAACGCATCAGCTGATGGTAAGTAATATTTTGCATTCTTCTGCAGATCACACAGGTCAGCTTTAAGGTTTATTCTGTGGAATAGTTTGTAATATGGTAACTCTCCTCTGAATGAATCCCGCGCTCCACCTGAGCTGTCAGATTTATCCGGAGATCACAAACGTATATCAGCACACAGTCCCCAGCAATTTCTAACCGAAGACTTCACCCTTATATCGAAACCATATCAAGTCTGTTTCAACTGCCTCTGCCTGATCTGAACTGCCATGCTGCCAGAGAAAAAGATGCATGAAACCAGACATTGTATTGTTTTGGTTAGTACACTTGCCCCTTTCACTGCTCCTGGTAGAATGCTGGCTTTTATTATAATCAACTGGCTCTGTCTGTGTTGAGACATTAGCACAGTGATCATCCAGATTACTCATTATTTTCTTTTTTCCTCCTTTTCTTTGTCTCCTGGGTTGCTACATCTTTACAGATAATCACCAGTATAATCCCGAGCTTTCAGCGTAAAGTTTAGCAAACCCTCAACAGCGAAGTAATGAGCCTGACATGAGTCAGGGTTCATTTTAAATCCTGTCAGTGTCCAAAACATACATCCTCTTTCTCACTTCCCTTCGCTCCTCTACTTCTCGCTCCCTCCAGAGAGACGGTAAAAGTCTTCAGTAGCACTCCATATCCAACTGAGAGACAAGTTGAAGAGACAGACACCCCGAGGATTACCAGCTTGCAGAGATAAAGGCAGGCAGAGGAGAAGAGATGGCAAGGCTGCAACAGATTTCCAGATGGAAAAGGTGTAAAGGTGATTAAAACAGAAGCTTTAAAAGTTCAATTTCAGTTAAAATGCCCAAGCAAAGTTCACTGTGGCCACGTCAGTCCCGTTAATAGGGTGTGATATACTGCAGCTGCATATTGATTTATTAATATCAGCTTTAATGCTCTCCAGATTTATGACTGACATCTCAACACTCCTCTTCAATCAGAGGGGAGCTGACATTTTGGTTCCGCCAGTTCCGGTCAAACCTAAATGAAAATGAAAGTCTTTATCATGCAGAATGTATTCTCAGGCTTTATTTGTGTGCGTGCATGTGTGTTTGGGGTGTGAGCTGTGAGCACTCTGGGCTACAGTGCTATTTATAACTGACATTGGCAGAGTTGCATGAGGACACTGTGCTGCATGAGGACAGAGAGAGAGAGAGAGACAGAGCAGGAGAACATGATGAACAGTTTTCACTGCATTCCTACATAAAATGTCCACATAGTGTATACTCTCAGCACCTGTGTTTGTACAGCATTTTGTGCTTAATATCGCCGCTGTGACAGAGGCTTACTCTGTGTTTTAAATGAGAATCTTTTTGGCAGCACAGTAAATGTGGCACCACAAATGTTGTCATTGCTTGAGCAGTCCACAGGAGCTGCTGTACACTACAGCCCCTCCGGCTAACAGTCTCCCACACGCCAGTATTTTAAGGCTTCAGAAATTATCCACTGACAAGCCAGCTGAAATTTCTGTGCAGAGACTTGGCTTAGGATCACAACTTTTAGATAGCAAATATGAACAGGCAGCCAAACATTAATTACTCACCTGTTGTAAATGGCACCATCTCAAACAGTCCCTTGGCTGCAGTTTTGTTCTTTTTCCGATATCGTCTTATCACCATACTGTATGATGGCACGTGTCTCTACCTATCAGACACTCAAGGCGTGCGGTACCTCGCCAAGTGACCCTAAATCAACTGGCAACCTCCAGAGCTTAACAATGAAGTCAACACAGAAGTGCCAAAAACTGCAGTACCCTCAGTGGCCACTTGAGACTTCAAAAGTGAGTCAATGCCCACAGCTGCTTATGTTTAAGTCATAGACAGTATAAAAGGTGGACGTAGCTACTGTGATGTCATCAAGTGGTTTCTGAAGTCCCACTCAAGGGTGTCGTCGCCATCTTGGTTTCAAAAACCCGGCTGAATTTTACCGCGAGCAGATAATCTTCTGCGTTGAAACATAATTGCACAGTGCTGTCAATTTAAAAGGAGTTTTACTCCTTTTAAATTTGTAAATTCTGTCGTCTACAGATCTCAAGGCTTTACACTTGACCATAACGCCTGTGAGAACAGATACACTAATTGTATACTGAAGACAAAAATAATAATAATTTAGATCATTTTTAGCTCTTAACGTTGCCTCAGTGTTTGTTCGCTTGTTTGGAAACTGAAGGAGCATCTTGACCTGAAGACGGCAAGTTTTATATTTGGAACCTGCATCTACTGCATTGCTCAGTGTCTAGTGACGTCTCTGAAAAGCTCTCTGTGCTTAAAGCCAACGCTTGACAGAAAGAAGCATCACTGTTCTTAGGAATCTTAATATATTAATTCATAAGCAGGACAAGTCAAAAAAGCTCTCTGCACAGCCCACGCAAGGTAGGTAGGTAATCAGAGAAGGCATACAGATCAGATGATGAGCCAGTTCAGGCAAGGGTCAGGATCAGCTATGCAAAAATGCTTGTGTAAGTGCTGTTCAAACCAAAGATATCGAGAGATTAACGAGTAAAGCATGTGCAAGACCGCAGGGAGCTAGTGTTGCAAGTGGTGATCAAATGACTATTTAAGCTGTGAAGCTGTGGATCTAACCATCACAGCCCTCGCAAACAACATATGAATAATGCAGCTTTAAAGTGTAACTCCACACTAGTTTGTGTTTTTTGAAGGAGGTAAACGTAGCTGCACTGACCTGGTTAGTCAGCAGAACCGCTGACCACACCCAGCATCACAGCTGAGGTTGTATTTCTGAGACCACACACAGCTTTGGTTGTATAGAGCCACAGTACGAGTGCTGCGCAGGGTGTGGAAAGTCTTAGTTGGAAGCCCATGTAATTACCTGGGTGTGGTTACTCTGTCCCTAAAAAACAGACACTACTGTCCCATTTACATTTACACTTGGTATTAACATGTGCACTGTTTTCATTCACACCACAGACTGTATATTAAGATATAGTTCTACCTTACCTATTATTACTTTATACTTCTCACATGTAGCACACAGTCTTCAAAAATGGAAATCCTCTGGTTTCAGTGACAGGAGGTAGGATATGTGACGTGCATTCACTCAAATTCAGTGGACAGCTACCAGCATTCTTGTCACACGGGCGAATCGGATATCACACGGGCTTTGTAAGGGTGAGAGTCCTGGCAATCTGAAGAGCCTTAAGTGTCTAGTCACATTGCATTAGGTATGAATCTTCTCACCTGTGCCTCTGTCAGGTAATATGCTGTATGTGTGAAAATGGCTCATGAGTTCGTCCATATTTTGATCCGATCTCGATGGCTGGCTGACTTGTCAGCAACCAGGTGCTTTCCAGGCTGAAGTGAACCCTTGTAACTGAAAACATACAGCTTTCTAACATGTATTTAACAGGGTGTATTTCATTTCATGCGTCTTCTTTTCTTGATCTTACTAAAGCTGAGTAGTTTTGTTGTTCAAATCTAAAGAACAGAAGTGAAACTTAAAAACGAAGTGGGACTTGAACTCTGGCAAAACTTGGCTGCGTTTAAGTAGTTTCAGGAACACTCACAGGGGCTTGTTTGTGTTGGTAGGAACAAACAATGTCATTAAATAATGAGGGGCCACCGAGAGGTAATGGCCGTCTTAAAGACCTGCAGAGTTGTCAGGAAAGTCGAACAAGTTGGAGGCGTTATTGCTGGGTTCAGATTTAACAGCCAGACATGGTGAAATTTTGTGGTTTGCATTTTATTTCACTATTGTTTTTCCTCGTGCTGTTTGAAATTGTTTTCACTGCCTTTTTTTAACTTTTGCTTTCACTCTCTAGTTAGGTTTGGGTACTAAAAACTACTATGTAAACTGTTAGGTTTAGGAAAAGATGTGGTTTGGTGTTTGAGCATGTCCCTTCACCTCAGTAACCGAAAAAACTGAAAAATAACAAGATATGAGTGACAGCCTCGTCTTACTAATGCTAGAACCTGGCAATACAATACGGGCAATAACTGAGATGCACAAGAAACTGCATTATTATAAGGTTCTGGAATGAGAATGTCCTGTGTGTCCTCACACTTGGCTATCCTCACTCCGATGTTACTCAGTGTAATGCCAGCTTTTTTTCTTTTTTTACTTTCAAATCCAAATCACCACAGAAAGTAACTGCATCAGTAAGTAGCTGCTTATTTTAAAGGATGTGGCAAAGTCTGTTTTCACTTCTCCCCATGTGTACAGCCACTTGCAGAGGAGCATGAGAGGCGCGAAGAGGTCACCGGATTTAAAATACAATGCATTATGGATGACAAGAAAACGCCATGAATATTTAGTCATGTTGGAGTTTCTCAACTATTCAACAGAAGGTCAGTGAAAGGTAGCTAACCTATGAAGCAGAGAAGCCAGGGGCTGTTCTGTCTATGTTCTAACAAGGTCTGCGTGTGGTTAGATATAAACTTGGAAAACAACAATATTTAGTCAAATCTCCCCCTGATCACCCCAGGGATTTAAACCTGAACTAATGTGTCTCTAATTAAAGTCTCAGCAGGGAGACACAAAGTCAAATTCATCTTTAAATATCTGTTTTCAAAAATGTTTGTGAATCACATAAAAAAAAGTCAGTGTTTTTATATGCACTGTTACCCACTGCTTGATCAGGGGTTGGGATTTCTCTCTGTGGACTTGTAAAGTGGTGTTACTGTAAACTGTGATGAGATTAGTTTTGTTAGGATTTGCAACTTTACAAATAAAAAAATGTGGCTAAATTTTCAATAACATTCTCAACCTCTGACATGTGACACCAATCACCAGCAACCTATATCTCACTAAATACACCCAGAACCAGTCCATGGATCAGTCGGTACCCGGTGTCCTAAAATGAAAACTAAAAAACAAACAAAAGAAGAAGCAATAAAAACTGCTTCAGCAGGGTGCATGTTTATGTAAAAGGAGGCGCACCCATGTTTTCTTACATACATAAACTCATTACTGTCATTTATTTTCTACAATAAATAGCTGAGCAAACATTAGCTGTCCTTCCACTGATTTTCTTATCATGTGTGTGGACTCAACTCCACTGTCCACTGTACTCCTGGTGCTGCACTGCAGCCTCAGTGAGCTAACAGTGCAGCAGTGCATGAACCACTTCTCAGTCAGCTTCAGGTTGAGGTTTCAGTGTTCACAGAAGCTCACAGGAGATCTTCAGAGTAGACCAGGGAGTGCCATCACCAGCTGCAGTTCAAAACGGTGCACTTAGTTTGTCCATCTTTAAGACCAATTTCACAACAGACACCTGATAAGCCACCTCGTGAACTTTCAAAGTAAGAGTGTGTGGAATAGTTAAGCTCATTTGTCTGAAATAAGAAAAAAATATATATAAAGCCTGCACAAGCAGATGATATGTGTGGGGATACATTCAAATATGTTCATAAATAATAAATATTATACAAGCATTTCTTCAATCATTGAAGCAGGTCTGAACTGAGATTGTATTAGCCAGCTTTGCATGTCAAAACAGAAATGATTTCATTTATATTCATGAATATAACAATGTCTATGTACATAGGTTTATCTGCGAATGCTTATTTTATCCATTTACTGATGCAGGCTTGTATTTCAATACAAAAAAAATATTAACCATTTAAGTTAGTGGCAGCAGACTCTTGCCCCTCGCCTTGCTATGACAACTGGGCTAGGCTCCAGCCTCCCCGCAACCCTGAACTAGATACGTACAGACAGACGGAAGGACAAAGATCTCGATTTCTGGAGCAAGGACCCAGATTTATTCCAAAATAATCTGTCATGTCTACTAAAATTCTTGGATTTCAGCACGTTTCAGCTCTTGTGGGTCTTGTTTCTATTTGTTTGTTCAGTCTGTGGCCCTTTGCTTCCAGTTTCAAAGTTGCTCTGGCACTGTGACAAAAACGTATCCCCTCTCCCCATCCCAAATGGACCATTTTATTACTTCATACCCTGCAAATTAAACGGTGTTTATATCATTGTTAGTGTGATGTTGGGTAGTCTGCCTCCCCCTTTTTTATACAATGGATCAAGGAAGTCGTGATATGGCTTGAAATAGAGTAGCTGGTGTATTTCTCAGAGGGAAAAGACGTAACAAAACCTGGTTTCCTTTCGTAGAGTATGTGGAGCATTTATCCTTCCAAGCATTTTGAGGTCATTTGTTGTCTCCTGTTCATGTTTTTCCTGCACAAACTGACACGGAGCTGACTTTCTGAGTGCAAATAGCTTGCAAATCTTGTTCACTGTACAGCTGTTTTTCCTTTTAGCATTTCTGGGTTTGTTTGCTTAATTGATTAAATGATATTGCATTTTATTAGAGAGATTATTTATTTTATTATTACTTTCAATGTGGTCGTGTTTCATTCAGAAGAGAAACTGTAAATGATCCTGACAGATGAAAGAAAGATCAAGTTTCAGTGATTTTTATAGGCCTACACTTAGCATTGTGTTTAAGTGAACTAAACTGTTTAGCTTTAGGCTCAATTACATAAGCTGGCATAAATATTCTTGCATAAATATGTTGACAGTAAAAAGTCAGACCTTAAAACAGCTACATTTAAAAAAAAAAAATCTGTGTCTCTTTGTTTTGGGATGCTGAGTGGGTGGAGGTGTCGAGTGAAGTCTGTCACCTGCAGCTACTCTCCTTCTTTTCTGACGTTATTATCCTCGGGTTGTTTCCGTGCTTTTCTGTAAAATCTTAAATGCAACGCAGGTTTTTTGGGATAAGAGCCAATATCTAACAGATTTCAAATATTCGGATCATCGTAGCGAAAACGATAAAGCATAATAGCCTCGTATCATGAAAATCCTCCGCTGCGGCGTGTGGTGTTATCTGTGCAGCTCCACTGTTAATCCCAGGATCAATAACTGGAGCCACTCTTTCATGATCGCTTCACGGTGGCCTCAATCTGTCACACGATATCATGTCAGTGCTCTACAGATACACACATGCATTTAAGCTGTATGGAAGATCACACTTTAGTCAAGAAAAGAACACCAACAGTGCCCGCGTCGCACCATTGCTGTACATTTGGCACCTGTTTTTTTAAATATATATATATATACATATATATATAAAACTGTGACATTATTTATGGTTTTATGTTCTTTCTCGGCAACAGCCTTAAACCATCCTTCACGCTCGCGATGTGTACAACACAATCACATCTACTTTTCTTCTGCAGCAGCATCTTCAAAGGCACCTTGACTGGAATATTGGCAAGAGACGTTTTCTCATTCACTTTCCGTGCACACGCGTTCTCTGGCAGCCTGGATATCTGTGCTGGCACCATTGCAGCTTGCAGGTTCTCTAACATTTGCATAAAAGCCTTTTTTATTTTAGTCATCTGTGCAGAGTAGAAAGAGAAAAGCCACCTGGCAGGAGCTGCACTTTGATTATTCTGCTGACAAATGTAAAAAAAAAAAAAAATAGATGAAAGGATTAAGGGATATGCAGTTTTTAGCATCTTATTTTGTTTTTTGAGTTTAACAGCAGACTCCTGTTAGGTTAGAAACATTATGTACCATACGGCCTCTAAACAAACAAACTATTCATTTGTTAATTGCCCCCATTTAGCCCATAATATGCAATGTTTGCTTTCTTTTTCCAAGTGCTCATACAAATGTAACAAATGACAATTCGCTAAGGCAAATGAAACCATGTAGTAAAACTATCCATCTATCTATTTTGTTAAGTGCTTCTCCAGCTCTGAGTTTCAGGCCCTGGATGCTTTCCCAGCTTTCACAGGGCAATACGGAGACTACACCCTTCAGTGACTGCCATTTCCATCATCGGGCAACAAACAAACATACTCATATGTCCACAGCCAGTTTGGACTCACCAGTTAACTACGCTTCCTCAAATAAAATCAAATTACTGTCATAGACAGAGCGTATTATTGCTATCACTATTTTATTTACAAGCTACATTATCCTGATAATCACACTAAAAACCACATTCAGAGCCTATACAGAGAAACTCTTTGGGCCCAAGTGGATAAGAGCTGCATGAGAGGTTTGATTCAATTTTATTTATATAGTATCAAATCACAAGAACAGTCGCCTCAAGGCACTTTGTAATGTGAGGTAAAGTCTCTACAATACAACAACCCCAAATGAGAAAGCACTTGGCAACAGTGGGAAAGAAAAACTCCCTTAAAACAGGAAGCTTCCAGCAGAACCAGGCTTGTGAACCAGTTGGGTGGTGAGGGGAGGAAGGGAAGTCAAAGACACGCATTAAAGCTTAAAAATGTCAGATTCATTACTTTCAAATATGCAGGAATAAACAATAATTGTTTCCTGTCATATTTAATTTTTGTAATTATTTTATGTTTTGTCATCACGCTGTGCTTTAGATTCGGACTTAGAATTTGTTCTATTGAACAAATAGCTGAAAGCATCAGTTTCACAGTCATAAAGCTGATAGGCAAAATAACAAACTGTTGGATGGTGATCATTATTTAAACACTTTTCACACAGAGCTCCAGATCGCTTGGTCTACATCACCTTCTGCTTCTCGTGTTATTAAAGCTGAAGATGTGCCAAACAGCTCCAGCAGCACTCCGGCTCTTTGCTCCCCTGAGTTAGCTGTCAGTGGCTTTTTCTTGTGCGACACGACTTCTTTCAGAGAGGAAAAAAAATGAAGTGTTAGCCCTAAACTAAAAGTGGCAGTGTGGTGAAAAAAATATCAATAGCCAAGATAAGCCTTGAGTATTTTCAAATGGCCTGGTATAAAGTAAGTTACTGCAGATCCCCGAATGCTAAATATAAAACTAATTTGGTGGCGGTATGCATTAGCAAAACCTTTTTTTCTCAGATCTAGGTTCAACCTTGGAATGAACCTTGACTTCTATGATGAAATCTCTCAAATCTCCCAGTTTCTGTCATCCAGCCCAACAACTGTACAGATACAGACGTGCCTCTGCTACTCTGCCTGGCACTGAGCCCATCTCCACTTCTTTCATATACACCCTCTGCTTCATACCAGCTATTTCTGGTGCTCTCATTCTGTATGCCTCTCCCCATCTTCCACTGTGTTTATCTCTTTTTGGGTGTGTGTGTGTGTGCGAATAAGAATGTGTGTATCTTTCTTACACATCCGAACACTCTTTCATTTCTTGGATGCCTGCCTGGAGAGATTCATCATTAATTCATCCAATTTCTTAATGTTCCTCCTCTTCCTTGCCTTCACATGGCCTCAGTGTCCCTACCTCTTCAACCTCCCACTGGCTCCTCTCCACCTGCACCACTTTTAGATTGAAGAGCTTTTTTCTTCTTTATTTCCTCCTGTGTCACTCCTGAGTAACTCCATAATAGGTGTTCTCAAACTGCAGAGAATATTGACTAATGGTGGCCGTCTATGTCCAGCATACAAGTAAAATAGATTTCATGTATGCACAGGATCAAATAGTTATGTACTTAAACAGTTATAACCTGTTACTGGATCGTGCATAACAAAGTCAGAATAAAGTAACATGATATTTAGAATCCCCACATATCATCCCCTTCAATACAAACAATGGCAGGAATAAACACTTTTAAATGGAACTATAAAACATTATCCAGTCTGACGTCATTAGCCGTGTCTGGGCCCAAACTCAGGCTGCAGGTCCCAAAGTCAAACGAACACTGCGGCATCACTGAGAGTTGAAAAACTGTCTAAATTCTTTCATCTTTAATAAAATGATCAATCTGGCTGCTGTACCAGGTGTAACAATTAAGTTTAACATCCAGGCATCCATGAAAACAGAATGTATGAAATTTAACTGAGTTAGAAGTTAGCAGGAAGTTAGCTCGCTAGTTTCCACCTAAACATGATATACCATGTTCTGACTGAGACATTTCTGAAAAGATTAAAACGTACAGCTCTGCTATCACTTCCAACATAAATGAAGACAGAAAACTAAACAGCAGGGACTTTTGTAGGGTTACTGAAGTTGGACTAGATGGTATATAATGATGTGCTACGTGATCGCTAGCGACACAGCTATGTTAGCATAACACAGTGAAGCTGGAGG
>VUQG01029975.1:0-11465 GCA_015106755.1 Etia nguti | reverse complement strand
TAACCATTTTTGGTGTGTTAATGCAAATGAAATGAAACTTCCCAGGGGTCTAGATTTTTTTTCTGACTTTTTAATTTTAAACTTAAGCTCAATAATAGCCTATACATCCAATTTTACCTCTTGGCTCCATCGTGGCCACTTTTGGCCAATTAAAACCCATGAAAATGACTTTTTAAAATTCCTTGTTATTTACAGCACTAAATCATGCAATTTAGGTAAAATGGCTTTCATTCTAACCTCAACACATGAAAATTGTAGGGTTTTTTTGTTTTGTTTTTTATATACCAATTTACATTATTTTCCCATTTGTGGCCAAACAAGCAATTTCACGTAATATTCTTAGTTTCCAATGGACCAAAGAATGACACAGCTTTGACACAGGTTTGATCTCCATGGATGTCAGATAATAGTTTGTGTTTGTGCATGACATTGCAGCACAAATATGTATTTTTTATATATATATGAAGAAAGGTTGGTGATCTGTCCAGGGTGTAGCCTCCACGCTATGGTAGCAGGGATAGGCTCTAGCCCCCTGCAACAGATGGATGTTTCCAGTACATGACTATGTTTTGATAGATCGAGAGGACAGAAAAATAAAAGGACATCAGCTGTTGAATATGAGAAGAGAGGCGGAAAGAGTGACCGGGACTGATAACAACTATTTGTCTAGAGCTGCAGATTGTTTGCCCTTGTTCCCAGAGAGAGAGAGAGAGAGAGAGGGGGTTAAATAGTATTCACAGGCAGGTGGCAAGATGAGGCACAGAGGACGAGGGAATTGGACAGGAGCCACCTTCAATTCAATTCAAATCTCTTTGAAGCCTCAAACCCAGTGCGATGCTTGCCAAAGAGCATGATGAAACTGATGTGCTCCATGTCTCTTTGGTTCCTTGTAGGTTTGTGTTTAAGAAGAATGAAAGTGGGTCTTTTCTGACTTGTGTCTAAATATGCACAGATAATGCAGGCCATCAGATATTATGTGCTAGTTCCAAAAGGGAAAAATATACTTTTGTACACATGTGGTAAATTCATTCAGCATGTTAAATAGAGAACAAAGAGATAACAGTAACAGTTACTCTAATAAGGATATGTATAACATACTTTATCATACCACGCATGGCAGACCCAACTGGCTGCTCTCTTATTCCCAATGAGCCGTCATAGCAGTTATTTCCGCATATTTGAGTGGCAGAGGTTTTACACCAAATGCCGTTGCTGATGCAACCCAATAATGATTCCCATCTCCTCCCAGAAATGAACCCGGGATCTATGGCTTGTCAGGTGAATGTGTCAACCACTACAGTAGCCACTCTAATGGGACCGTGTTACACTTGCTTAAACAAATATCTACAGCTTCACATGAAAACAAGAGTGATGTAGATCTTCAGTAATGCACAGACGGCCTGGGATCTGTGGGATTTTTTTTAAAGCACACAACTATTTGCATTTTTTACACACAGGACCAGCTGATGGCATCGAGTACACCAGTGATACTGAATGGAATGAGACCTAGAGGAACCATAGAGGAGACAACAGGGCTGCAGAGCTGGAGCTGCTGCAGTTCAAGGCTGCCTAAGACCCAGAGGCGGTACAATGAGAGCAGTATTATGTGCTTCATGGAAATGTAGCATTTCCCAGACCACAGTGCAGCAGTACCTGGCTTCTGTTTGGGCACACAAAACTCCTTTGACTCATTATCATTCCCAAAACATTAATTAATACCACCCAAATTCTTAAATGATATTAAATATAGTTTCCTTTTGCTCTGGACCCACGTGTCAGCCACAAAGACTATTTGGTTAGATGTGCAAGTGTGCAGGGAGAGACCACTGAAATATACCTCTCACTTTACAGTGTTTCTCATACACACCAGAAATGGCACTGGGTGCTACAGAATGCATGAAACATCACGCTGTTATGACCAAGTATCATATACTGCACGCCCAATAATCACAGCAGCTTGTAAAAAGGCCACTACCATGACTGTAAATATTTGGACGTGCTGCAGTTATGCTGGAAT
Organism: Etia nguti; assembly: GCA_015106755.1. Taxonomy (NCBI): domain Eukaryota; kingdom Metazoa; phylum Chordata; class Actinopteri; order Cichliformes; family Cichlidae; genus Etia; species Etia nguti. Next base: position 9,448 of record VUQG01029975.1, on the reverse strand, counting down.
TCCTTCAAACCATCCACATGCACGTTTGAACTCCTTTGAGTTGGAATCACTGTAACAGTGTCAGCCCTAGCAGCCACCTGCTGAACTACTAATAATGAAAGAGCTATGATGTTTGAAGCTTGATTCATTATAGAAAACACCGGCATTGTATAAAGAAAGAAAAATTCATCACACACCTCAAACTTCTCAGTTTCAAAGTGGCTCAAATTTCATGGTCTAAGGAGCTCCCATCTGAGAAGCTTTTCGGATGAAACGTCTTCAAGAACCTTAAAGAAGTCCAGAAGCTTTTCTTTCCAAGCTCCTTAGACTACGATGACCTGGATGACTGAGAACCTTCACAGACTTAAATTTCAAGCTGAAATAGTCCGTTTCTAGACTCCAAGGTAACATTTCAGCTGATTAGCAAAGTAAAGTTTTTATGAACCAATACTCATAGTCCTCCTGATAAGCAAACAAACAAAATCAAATAAAAGAAACCTTTATCAGGTCAGTTCACATCTTCCTTAACTAAAAGACAAAGGGAAGCATTCAAATAGAAATAAAAGCAGCAAAATGAGAAATGGATCCATTTGTTACTGTGAAATGTCAAACATACCAAACAAAAACAGGACAGGAGACAAAATGACTTTCTTCAAACTGAACTTTAGAAAGATTCTCTGACAAATACTTTGTTGATAAAAAAGGAGATGTGTTGTAACACAAAGCAGACAGCTCTGCAGGAAGTTTTATTTTTAGCTTTCAAGAAGAAGAATGCCTGAAACAGCTTTGTAAACACAGTATGTATAAAGAAGCACAGAGACTTTGCAGCTGCTAAGCTGAAGGGTATCACAACTAGTCCTTCTGTTTGTCTGTCTATTTGCTTAAAGGCACAATGTCAATGATCTTTTTCTAATCCTTCAAATTGGGTATTAGTTCTCCCTGATACATACTTAGCATTTAAATAAATACACGATAAAACAAAACATGTTGGCTACAGAGACAAAAAGAAATTCATTACCTGTGAAATTAATCTGAATAAATTTTTTAACAATTCTATTGTTTACTTAAAGAACTGTAAATTTGGCAGGTGAGTGTTCCTATTTATACACACAAGATACTGGGGGGGCGGCACTGATACTGAAGAACCATATAAGCAATGACATCTGAGATGTCTGGATGTTATTCAATGATTATCTGCTTCTTCTGTAGTTTCAAATGTGTATATAAGTTGAGAGACAGACCGAGCTCTGAAGTTCTTCAGTGATGACTGTTGGATTTGTGTGTTAAGTATTTGTGCATCGGCACTATTTGTAAATTAACTGTCTGAAGCTCGGACTCTTAACAATGAAAATGAGACTTTTACTTTTCTCTCGATGACTCTTACAGCTCTCCCTCTGAAGCCTAACGTCAGTGTCTATTAATATGGAATTTGTCGCTTAAGCACAAAGTTTGTTGTGTATTCCTGAAAGCACACTTTTGCCTTCATCTGTACACATCTGTGTAAAATAGTGGAGATAATATGTGTCACTACATTTATGTGCTTTCCATGGCGCTCTGCTGTGCTTAGAACAGTACAAAAGCTTAAACTGAGCAGAAATGTCTGCATCCTTGTTCAATCTCGGTCTCCTTCCATTGTTTTCTCTCACATTTCATGTTAACTTTCATCAGAGAAAAAGCCTGTATTTAGTTCCTTTTCACAACCCTGGGGTTGGCCATCTCTCTCAATTCAATTCAATTCAGTTTTATTTATATAGCGCCAAATCACAACAACAGTCGCCTCAAGGCGCTTTATATTGTGTAGTAAGGGTTACTCTCCTGCTAAACACCTGATGTGGCTGAGAACAGGTGAACTACAGAGACCATCATCCCTGTTACATTTCTTGAATAAACAGATGAAGAGCTGAGGTACAGCAGGCAGATCTGGGAAAATGTGAAAAATCATTTTATCCCTACACAAAGCAGACACGGTCCTGATCTGAATTCTGATCCAATGTGTCTGGGTTTGCTTTGTCTGGTGGTGCTGTTGTTGCCATGCCAATGACAAGTAGCTTTAATTAGTCCGCTCACAAGTTACGCTGCAGATACGCACGGCGAGCAATAAGGGCAACGCCGCAGCTACTCGAATGGTAGCCAGATCGGGACAATTAAGCATGTAGCATCGGGCAGGTGGCAGGTGCTTTGCAAACACAAACACTGGAGGAGTGGCCAAAGTCCTGACAGGAAAGATGCTGTCGTTAGTATCGTCATGGCCACTGCTCCCTATCTGGGCTCTTTAATGAGGGCAAACAAACTTATGGGGAGATGGCGCAGAAGAAAAGGGAAACAAACAATGACTCCTGCATGCTGGAAATAAGACTTATTACAAGCAGCTCAAAACACATATGTATACTAAGAAACAAAGCATGAGAGCAGGAAAAACATTAGGAGAGTGTCTGCTTTGTGAGTCCAATTAGTCAAGCGCAGAGGTGCAAAAAGAAAAAAAAGAGCAGGAAAAGACGGTCTGATGGTGGGGGGTGATGGTGGGAGAGGGAGCAGTGGATGAGTAGGATGGGCTACTAGAGGTAGAAACAGAGACAGGCTGACAGAAAGAGAAGCGAAGCAGAGCGCACAGAGGGGGAGGCAGAGCTGTTGTGTTACGAGCTCCCTCGCTCTCTCTCTCTGTTGCAAGCAGTCAAATTTCCACCCAGAAAGGATTCAACAGTGTGATCGCTGCACGATGGACTACTGAGCTGAACCTCACACACTCTCATCAACTGAGGCCACTGCACTACCTTGGAGGTTGAGGATGAAGAACTCGGACAGAGCCAAGGATCACTGAGAGATGATCTCTGTCAGCAGGTAAACTAATGCACGGCATCATCATATAGTGCTGTTCTGATGGCATGTGAATGTGCTGCACTGTAAAAGGAATTCATTTTGAGATAAACACACACACACAGCGTGCTGACATGTTGCTGAGCTGTGAGTCACGATTTTCCAGCAGTGATTATTCAGAGTGGAGAATAATTAGACTAAATGAGCAGCTGGCAAGCAGCAACAAACAGTTCACACAAGATAAAATGCAGCGACTTTGCTGCCCCCTAAGGAGACAGGCTTTCAAACAACAATACGCTGATACAACACTTTTTTTTAATGCATTTTTAATCTTTTGAAATAATCAAAATGGCGCATACACCATTGGCCCCAGTAATATTTTCAGAAATGTATGGATCCTACATTTACATGATGAATATTGGACCAGGTTTGGTATGATGCCATCATTTCTGGTTTTAGACTTCGTTTTTTGAGAGTACAATTGAATTCATTCAAAGTTGAATTACTCAACTGTAGGAAAATTTGGATCTCTATAAGGAATTATCTGATCCGATTAAGACCAGACAGTTCAAGTTCAGATATAGTCGTGTGGTGACCGACCGATGTGTGCTCTGTTTTTGGGATACCTATCAGCTTCGTTTCATACACTTGAATTCAATTCAGTTTTATTTATATAGTGCCAAATCTCAACAACAGTCGCCTTGGTTGTATTGTAAAGGCCGTACGATCTAAACGTCTGCAGAGATCTAGCTCGCAGTATTCAGCACTCATTTTGTGAACACCACATGACGAGAACCATCAAAGACAAAAGGCAAGGCATCAAAAAACAGATTAAAAATACGCTCTGCACATGAACAAGAGGGCAGAGGGACCAGGCCATGTGTTAGAGGATGATCAACAAGTTGAGTTAAATGATAGAGATGTAATGTGACATCCAGACCAGGAGGAAAACATTTCATAATAAAAATATTTCATCTTTTCCTGCCCTAGGGTCATATGGAATTTGACTGAGGAAGAGCACAAAGGAAGGGGGGGGAAATCCTGATGACAGAGGGACATGGCAAAATTCTCTGCTTCAATCAATTCTTCCAGTCTATGAAGGATAAATCTGTGGATGGGCTCCGTCAGTCCGACTGGTATATAAGGACTCTGTATGACTATCTCGGTCCTGACCTTGGTGCAACACTACCTGCCCTTGGACCACAGGCATCTAAAGTTCAGAGTAACAATCAAACAACTTTCCTTTCCCCCATTTTCTACTCTCTACTTTCTCCCTCCAGTGTTGTGCAGAATATAAGAACCTGACAAAGTCTCACAGGTACTTTAGCCCCTAACGGGACTTTCACAATCTCCAGAGATGAAAAGCTGAATATGTCCTGAAAAGCTGGAAGCAGAGGAGAGAGGAGGATTGTTTTGCTGCTGGCATCATTTTCAGGCAGAGATGACACTGGAGGCAACAGTTTAAACACAACAGACAATGACAGGACAGAGCTTTACATGAAAGACGCCATTGATGTTAGTTCACTGCCTGATGCTGCAAATCACATGCACCCCGAAGAGGGGTGGGTGTGCACTGCACACTTTTACCACTGGATAACTGGAGCCAGTATCCCTGAAGCTAGAGCTAGTGGAAGATTTTTCATCGTGTATAGAATTTCAACCTGTACATCCAAAGCTGCAAAAGAGATGGATAAAATAAATGAACTTTACCAAGTCAGGAGACAGTGGATTGGTCTGACATGCTTCTAATACTGCTAAGCTGGAGAGGACACTGCTAGGAGGAAGTGGTGAGTTTAAACCTCTCGAGTCCACACAACATATCTCAGTCTTGGACTATACCATTTGACTTGACTTGTTGCCAACAAGAACACTACAAGTCCTAAACCTAAAGAACTTGGGTGTAACTGGAACCAATGAAAAAGTGTGTTCAAGGCAAAAATATATACATAAATGTTTTTATAGATATTTTATATATATTAAACAGCTACACTAATGGAAACCTTACTTTCACTCAGCATGGCTGTAAACATGGAAAACAACTACAGTAACTGCAGAAAAATGTTAAAAACACTTGAGTAGAAGGTCACTGGCTATTTTCTTCACACACCTGGCCAATAACGGCATGCTTTTCTTGCTAAAAGGACTGCTGTTTATACAAACATGTGTCCAGTTCCACTTTGGTAAAATCATTTTAAGCCTCCTGTAGTCTTAGAAATGTTCTAATACAAACTAAGCTAATCTAAACCACTGGCTCTAAACCATATATTTGATGGTCAGTGTTTTCTTTCCTGTGTGACTGCAGCTATCCAAAGACCCTTTCAACCCTATTCAAATTTCTACTAAATGAATTCCTGCATTTTCCTAGTAAATGATCCTTTCAGTCTTAAATCTTATCACACACTTACCCCATCTATTTCTGACATTCGCAAGACAATGAATAATCATCATGAAAAAGACATGCAAGCAGTTCTGAAGATTTAATGGTATCTGTAATTATGACAGCACAACACTGACTTCTTTAACTCGATTTCTACTGTGAAGTATACATTACTTAAATTAGATTTTCAACAAGCACAAAGGAATTAAATGATCCTGGAGTAGCAATGTCACGCAAGGAGAAAGCTGTGTGCTTATAGGCAACCCGTTCTTCACTAAAACCAAGTGCAGTGTCCTTTGCAAGGTTGCCGGTTTGATGACACTTGAACAAATCTTTCATAAGCTTTCACACTTCTGAACAGTCTGTTTTTGTGCAAACTACTCTCCAAGCCTCTTCCTCCTATCAAGATAATGCACACGTCCTCAGTGTTGATGTCTGCAGCCACCATGAGCAACACGACTGTGCTTGACACTGCTGACCCATTTGATCTTGACATGAACTCTTCTGAGGCAATATATCCCATCAGCTTCCAGGTATTGCTACAACCTTATAAACACGTCTTAGACTGCATTCAGTGATGTGAACCTCAAAAGGAGATCAGAGACTCTGTGACCTCTTTTAACATTTTTAATAAAATGTTTCTAATATAGTTGCTTTTAAGTAATGAAATTATATTATTGTTTTTAAACATCTGATGTCTTCTTACATCGGTTTCTTTTATCAGAAATTTCAGTTTATTATTACTATTATTAGTAATATTACACAGCTGTAGGATATTTGCTTACAGTCAAATAAAAAATACATAATTTAACTTTTACTCGTGTCCTCCACTGTCCTTCTGTTGACAGGCTTCTCTGACAGGCTTCTTGCTGTTGGAGATCATTCTGGGTCTGAGCTCCAACCTCACTGTGCTGATCCTCTACTGTATGAAGCAGAACCTCATCAGCTCCGTCTCCAACATCATCACCATGAACCTGCATGTGGTTGATGTGTTGGTGAGTAGGGACGTGTGTTGTTTAGGATCCAAGATTCAAGTGCGCCACAAACAGCTTCACAGCTCTGCTTACATTTATTACACTACGTGCTCTCTGTGTCAGGCAACTGGTTTATCAGTAACTCAAGTAATCCAACAAAGAGCTCCTATTCAAAGCATCATTTCTGCTGTCACAGAAAGGCATAAACAGTATCATCCCAAAGCAATATCAGCACAGCGGATAATGAAAAACCAAGTGTAAACATGACGGTGAGGAACACAAAAATGTGCCTTTTCTCAATTTTTTAAAACATTTTTTAGCCGCATTCTTATTTTTGCACACACTGCCACTACCTGCTCCAGCACTCAATGACCTCTGAAGAAGGTCAACATAATATTCCACTAACAACACTATCAGTCAGATGCTAAGAGGCATTTCATAGCACTATGGTTTACCACTGAATGATTCTGAGGTTTTCACATCATTGAGAACGATTATGCCAGTAACATTTGTTTTATAAGAGTGTAGTGTTGTTTAACTGTTCTACCGGGGAAGACCCTGCAGGTGGAGTGGATTGTGATGAATCATAGTGAGCCCATTAATAATACAGTATTTTTAACAATCTTATGTACTAACCTCGTTAAAACCATATTTTTAAATAACATGCAAAAACACAAACTTGTAGCACATAATACAAACCAAAGAAGCCTCCTGCACATACCTGCATCTCCACTAGAAGCATGTGAACAGGTTCAGAGACTGAAAGCAACAGTACATTTTGTCTAATTAAAGTTGACACCGAACCCTTTGTTGATCAGGTAGATGAAACCATATGTAAACGGTTTTGGTTTGCAGGGGCTTTATCAACAACTCGGTCAAAAACTCCTCCTCAGTTTGGCTGTGTAAAGCTCTGATTGTCATATTCAAAGTGAAAAACAAGTTTAACTGTACAATTCCTTTCTTTTCTTCCTGCCCACTCCTGTTTATCAATAGCAGCAGAGGTATCCCAAGGTTAATACAGGTAATTAATACCAAACAACATTGTGGGAAAAAATTTAAACAGTTAACGAAAATGCATATTAAAAATACTGGTAGCTGCCAGTGTTACCCCTCAGCCTCCTAGTAGACAGATACGACTTCCTTCTTATTGCATTAACAGGATTTTCAGAAAACCAAACCTGAAATTTGAGCTCATCTGAGATGTTTAAGAGATCCACCTATAGTATGAATTTCAAAATCCTACGTGGCTTCGTTCTCAAGTTATTGGATTCAGAAAGTTGGTTGTCCGTGCCTCCCGCTCACCTGTGACTCGGCAGGGTGACAACAATACCTCATCAGCCTTCTACAGCCGAAGGATAAAAACTGGACTTGGAGGAAAAAAAGAAAGAAAAATAAATTCAATAAGCCTGCCTTAAACCACTAAATCAGATAAAATCAAACATGTTGCATTTGGGACATGATCTGTCTCCGTCTCTTCTTCCAGATATGCGTGTGCTGCATCCCACTGACAACTGTGGTGATTCTAATTCCACTGGAGGTGGACACAGCCATGATGTGCTGCTTCCATGAAGCCTGCGTCTCCTTCACGAGTGTAGCAACTGCTGCTAATGTCCTTGCCATCACCGTGGACCGTTATGACATCTCAGTTCGTCCAGCGAACCGTGTGCTTACAATGGGCCGAGCTGTGGTTCTGCTGGGATCCATCTGGGCTTTATCCTTTTTCAGTTTCCTCATTCCATTCATGGAAGTGGGCTTCTTTATCAGACCTAGTTCATATCTTTTGAACCAGACTACAGTGGTGACTGTAGCTCATACAAATGAGTACTACACAGAGGTGGGTCTGTACTATCACCTGCTAGCACAGATTCCTATATTCTTTTTCACAGCTGTTGTAATGCTGGTGACTTACTACAAGATTCTTCAGGCTCTTAACATACGCATTGGAACGCGGTTTCAAAACAACTTACCTAAAAAGAAGCAAAAGAGCAAAAACACCATCTCCCTTAGCACTGCAACACAAGCAGAGTCAACTGACATTTCACAGAGCAGTACAGGTGTCAGGGCAGGTGGAAATGCACCTTTGGGCATGCGGGCATCAGTGTCTGTCATTATTGCACTAAGACGAGCAGTAAAACGCCATCGAGAGAGAAGGGAGAGGCAGAAACGAGTCTTCAGAATGTCCCTTCTCATCATTTCCACGTTCTTAATTTGTTGGACTCCAATAACTGTACTTAACACCATCATCCTCAGCACTGGACCCAGTGACCTGACTGATCGCCTTCGCCTGGGTTTCTTGGTAATGGCCTATGGAACCACTATCTTTCACCCACTCCTCTACGCCTTCACCCGGCAGAAGTTCCAAAAGGTTTTGAAGAGCAAGATGAAGAAGAGGGTGGTGTCTGTTGTTGAAGCTGACCCTACACCAAACAATGTGGTCATACATAACTCATGGATCGACCCCAGGAGAAACAAGAAGGTCACCTTTGAGGACACAGAAGCCAGACAGAAATGCCTATGTTCACAGGACGCAGAGTAATGGGGCTAGTTCAAATGTAAATATGTCAAATATATACTCTAAGAATATATAGGACGTAAGAATATTTCTTACAGAAATAGGGAGGTGGAAGGTATTTGAAAAAAACGGGAGAAAAACAAAATTTAAAAGGGTGTGCTGATTGAACAATGGAATGCTTACACTATATTACCAAAAATATTCCATATTATCAATATAAAATTCGATTCTGGATTTAACAGGGAACCAATGAAGGGAAGCCAATACAGGAGAAATATGCTCTCTCTTTCTAGTCCCTGTCAGTAGTCTTGCTGCAGCATTTTGGATTAACTGAAGGCTTTTCATGGAGTTTTTAGGACTTCCTGATAATAATGAATTACAGTAGTCCAGCCTGGAAGTAATAAATGCATGAACTAGTTTTTCAGCATCACTCTGAGACAGGATATTTCTAATTTTAGAGATGTTGCGCAGATGGAAGAAAGCAGTCTTACATATTTGTTTAATATGTGCATTGAAGGACATGTCCTGGTCAAAAATGACTCCAAGGTTCCTCACAGTGTTACTGGAGGCCAAGGTAATGCCATCCAGAGTAAGAATCTGGTTAGATACTATATTTCTAAGATTTTCAGGGCCGAATACAATAACCTCAGTTTGATCTGAATTAAGAAGCAGAAAGTTAGCGGCCATCCAGGTCTTTATGTCTTTAAGACATTCCTGCAGTTTAACTAATTGGTGTGTGTTATCTGGCTTCATGGACAGATAGAGTTGGGTGTCATCTGCATAGCAGTGAAA